>JAAEAF010003421.1:0-92155 GCA_011037195.1 Triatoma infestans | reverse complement strand
GGAGTTACAATTTAATACTTACTAGAAAGGAGTAAGTGAGATTAAAAACAATCGATTACTTAAATGGCATCCAAAAAGTTCAACTATCAGTTCTGTTTAATTAGTATTACAATTGAAACATTGCAATTACTTATGCTATGAAGAAATTTGTTGAAGATCGATCAAGAAAGAAATATCCCATTATGCCAACGTTTCTACAGAGTTTTCTGTCTTTATCAAGGTTTTAATTTATTAGATAGTCGTGGAGATGTGAGAAAGAATTTTTGAACATACATATTTGTTACATCGCATAAACATAGAAAAAAAAATCTGGTATGAAACACTCATACAACTTTCTCTTACTCCTATTCTCAAAATTATAATAGACAAATGTTATGGTTTGTGTACCAAATTTAACGAAATTCGTCAAAAACTGAAAAAACCTGTCCAGTAAAACCGCACTTCCAGCTTACTAATTTTCTTAAAACTTGGAATTTTAGCCATCTATTTATTTCTAATTAATTTTGTTTGGATGGTAGAATTGAATAATCAACTGTAATACCCCTTTAGAGGAAGCTGTAACCTCACCCTCTCCCCCAAAAGTGCCCTTAAATGAATTTTCCCAGAGATATTTCTTGAATAAAAAATGTAGACGTTTGCATGTTTAGTTTATATTTGAAGTTTCCAGAAAATCGTCGAAGCCATTTTTGAGAAAATCGCAAAAAAGTGAAAAAAAATCATTTAGCAAAGTGTTAAAACAAACGCACTTTCGGTTATGCGATTTTCTTCAAACTCGGAATTACAGCATCATATTTAATTTTAATTAACATTATTTAGATGTCAGAATTGTCTAATGAACTGGAATAGCAGTTAAGATGAAAACGTAACCCCAACCCACCACCAGAATTACCCTTAAATGAATTTTCCCGGAGAAATGTTTCAAATAAAAGTTGTAGCTCTTTGTATGTGTAGTTGACATATCTAGTTTAAACAAAATCGTCGGAGCCATTTTTAAGAAAATCGCAAAAACGTAAAAAAAAAAAGAACTTGTAAAGTGTTACTTCCGGTTAAGGAATTTTGACAGCTAACGCACCGTCAGATCCATGGTGATATCTAAACGTAATATCAAGTTTCAAGTTTCTGCGGTTTTTCGTTTTTGAGCTATGCTGTTCACACACACACACACACACACATCATTTGCTAAAAACCACTTTTTTGGACTCAGGGGACCTCAAAACGGATATTTCTGACAAGAAACTAGTAATATAACTAGTCCCCTAATTTGTTGTATGTTTAAAAATTCTTTCTCATATCTTCCGACTATCTATATATTAAAGCCTTTGATAAAGACAGGAAACTTTGTCGAAACGTTGGCACAATTGAATATTTCTTTCTTGACCGATTCTAACCAAATTTCTTCATAATATAATTCATCAATGATCAACAAATACTTTTATATTGCAATTACTTTTTCACAAACAAAGATTACAAAAAGAGGCCGAACCTAGATGCTTGAGGAAGAACGGGTAGCCAGTTGAGGAAACTCTTAAACTACTTCTGTAAACTTTTCCAAGTGTACTGACAATTTTCAGAGAAAATTGCAAGTTATTTCGATAAGTATTTTGCTGGTTGGATCGCCATGGATTTACTTTAGCCTTACTTTATAAAATGAAGCAACTGCTTAATTAATGAAGATATATAAAATAATTAGGATTTGCTGAATTTAAATTATAAATATTTTAAAAAATCAGACTCTTATGTACTATATATTATGTAGTCTTAAGAAATAGAAGATCTTTTTCATTTTCATGCTGTATGTCCCGCTCCAAGTGAATTGCGTTTGAAGAATTTCAAACATACTCCACGGTCCAGAGATCGGGTGGGTACTTGAATATCTATAAATTGCAAAGACTGGAGAACATTGGTCATGCACTGCAAACGCATATGCTCTACGGCATAGAATAAGGACTCACTGAGGGGTAGAATAGAATAGAATAGAATAGAAGCGGGGGGGGGGGGGGGGGGGTGGAGGCCTCATTCCACTGCGAACCTACAATTGAGGTCTATTGTGGATCCCCTTAAGTTACAGTACAGCCCCCAGCTTTGCCCTCTTAACAAACCTAGCAAAGCTGAGAGCGGCTCCGTCATGAAGCTTTCAGCTTCGGGATTGCCCGTCCCCAATTGAAGAAACCTAATCCTCGCCAGGCCGGCGCACTCACAAAGGATGTGCGCCGTTGTCTCCTCCTCTACCTTGCAGAATCGGCATACTGCACTATCCGCAAATTGTAGGTGGTGCATGTGTCTATTCAGCCTACAATGCCCTGTTAGTAGACCCACAATTAACCTTATATCCCTTCGGGTTTGGCTCAGTAGGTCTTTGGTGAATTTAGGCAAATGTCTTTTAATGAAGAGCTTTGCCTGCCTCTGTCCTGGTGTTCCCTCCCACCAACGCAGACGCTGATCTTCTATCCACCCCCTGATAGAAGTTTGAATGAGGCTCCTGGACAAGCCGCAGAAGGGTTCGGGGCCTATGAAGGTATCCTGCGAGCCGTCCCTCGCTAGGGCATCCGCCCTCTCATTGCCCAGGAACCCCCACTGAAGGGTAATCTATGTATCTTTGTTTGGTATAACAAAATAACTATCTCATGTCATTTGATTTAATAGCACTCTTATTTCTATTATTCAACACTATTATTGTACTTTAATAACAATGAAATTAAAAATTATTTAAATAAAATATAATATAACTATAACCAATATCTAGCAAGGTTTATTTTAGTTTTGTTTTTGTAATTATTTTGAGTTTTCAAAGGTTTATTTTTATGTTTACTTTGTTATTACTAAAAATATTCTGATAGAGAAAGATTGATACGATAAGACAAATTCACTTTATTTTATATCTTTAGTTTTTATTTTTTTATTTTTTGTAATAGTGATGTAATTTGTTTTGTATTGATAAATAAACACACATTGTACTACTATAAAATAATTATTGCTTAAAATAATATTTATTAGCATATCCAAGAGAGGGAAATTACGTTGCAAGCTCGTCAAAACCGCCGTATACCTTTTTGGAATCTGATTATTTTTAAATCGAAGTAAAAATATTGTCAATAACTTTCTGAAAGTTATCTAATCTAGCGCTTTTTGTTGAGTGACCAATTAATTTCATCTTAAAATGGTAATTATCACTCAAAATTATCATTAGGTTTCCTGAAGCACAACATCAATAAATTATCTAATTGATGTGTAATATTATTCAATTTAGGTGTAAATATTAGTTTATTTAATACATAATAATTTTGGAATTAAATATATTCAGTGTTGATATAAACAAGTTATAAATATAATATATCATAAATTTTGATCAAATTCATTTTATCAACCCGATCTTTACCAATACCCAAAGTTTAAACTTATTATACAAAGTTTTTAGAAGTTTTTCTGTGACAGAAAACTTTACTAATAGATATAATCAGAAATTGTACAAAATATTGCGTGAATTCACTGTGAAGAACAAAATCTAAAGTGATTTATAGCAAACATCAAGGAAAACGGAAAATAGAGAATACTATTCAAGGGAAGAAATAGAAATAGTAGAAAAATGATGTTAGTCAAGATTTACGGATAGGAAAAAAGGATGGGGTATAGTGGTAAGATTCGTGTGGGAATTAAGACAACCCAAATAGGAGAGAAGTGTATAGATGGAAAGAAGTGATGGAATTATGGGTAGAACGGTATGAAAGAGAAATCGTCCAAGCTGGTAGCAGTACAACACCAGCAACTTGATTGGAGTTCAACTAACTAATCCTTCCCAGTTCTTCTGTGTACTTCCTTAGCCGCTCACCCCCTTTTGGCTTTACAACAAACCCTAATGACTCACATAAGTCACCCAGTAGTGTGGCTGCACTGCAACTTTCGGCAAGTAAAGGAAACAGTTTTAAAGGAATTCTCTCACTTACTACTACACTCATTCCATAATGAATCTTCCCTTCTCTACTGTGTCATTAATCTAAAAATTCTCTAATTTTTATTTGTGGTAATAAAAATAAAAGTTATAATTAAAAAAATTATTTTAACCAAGGAAACTTTATTTGAAATGCATTTTGAACGAAAATAACTCCACACTTTATAGTTAATAAAATTTCATGAAAATAGAAAGAAAAATTATAAACAAATTAATAAAGATTGATGACATTGTTTTTTTTTTTTTTTATTTGTTATACTTTGAAGCAATTTGAATTAATAAGATTCTAAGAAATATGTTGAAATAATATTATATTATTTATTATGTGGTATATTTGCAAGTTATTTCCGAAGTATGGAGTATTATAACAAGATATCAATGACTGATCTAATTTGTTGTGTAAATTAATTTCATGCTGAGGAGGAATAACCAAGAATGTTAGAACATTTCGTTTTATGCAACTTTTTCCAAGAAGAAAAGGAATAGGATGTTCCCGTCCAAGATATCCTAAAAGGCGTTGGTATAAAACGTTTAGGTCTTTGGATTGAAACCGCAGTGTTGGTTCGTTATAAGCCGACTTTGTGCTTCATAACAATAACATTTTCCAGGCTACTGTTCACTTGAATGCTAAATCAACATTGGTAAGAAACTGGGGTTCTGTTATTTGCCGTAAGACAAGTATGAGAATTAGGTGGGGGCCTATGATTCTCCTCCATTTAGCATATAAATGGCTGGAGTTGTAAGCGGGTTTAATTTTCCCACCCATGCATGTGATTTAGCTGTTGTTTGACGAAGTCTAAGTCTGCCCTCCCACTGCATTTTGCCAAGTTGTAGCCTTGTTGCGCTATCGAAATATGTCCCCTACCATTTACAAGCGACCCATTTACGAAGCTATTTATTGCACTATAATCGGTGTATAATAAACCACTGATGCGGATTATGACACGAAGGCCTAAGTATTTTGCATAGTATTGGCTGCCGCAAAGCCTAAAAGAACAAAAGCAATCCTATCTGAATGATCCTATTCTTCTTATAATCATCTTATTCCTTTCAATGGGTGACACGTTTTGCAGCAAGATTCTTTATGGTAGTAAAAAAAGGCTTTAGCTACACTAGTAAAGCAAGGTTCCTGAGAGTAACCCCAGGGGCTTCAAAGAAGATTATTAATATAATATAGTAGCTGTAACACTTACGATTGATGGATCTTGCTCGAAACTTTCGTTTCGGATATGGTGGTAGTAACTAACAGTATACCAAGTTTGAGCTTTCTCCGATTTCTTGTTTTTGAGATATTTCGTTAAAAACGCACACACACACACAGGCTACGAGTTAAAAACATTTTTATTTTTATTTTTAGTATTAAAAACTGATTTCCGGTGAATGCCGGAAATTTCAAAAGAAAGAGAAAGTAATAGGAACTTGCTTTATATTGCAATTCTAGAGAGTATTACGAAGATTTACTGTAATCTCATTTTTTATTTAAAATATTTAAGATTAAGAACTATTTAAATATTGGAGGGCAAATAATAAATTACCAAATATGAAATCTTCAAAAATTATTCTTAATGTGGAGGGAGAATCAGTCTAACCAGTATGTTTTTAAATATTAAATAAAATAATGTTATTTACAGAAGATGCAATCTTTGCCAATGGATTGTTTAACCAGACATTTGTTGATATACAAAGTGTTTCTCAATTTAACACCAAAATGGCCTACAATTAAATATATATGCTAAATGATTGACAATAATTAAATGATAAGGTAGTTAACACATTGTCTCAATGGGTTTATATCCAATACAGGACATCATTGTGTGGCTAAGTAGATGTCTGTGACTTAAGTAAATACCCTGGAGTATAACCTGTTGTATGGGTGTACGTGCATCCACCGATTGTCCATTAATTGGAATAGACATAGTGTGTACAGGATGGATTCAAGTTTTAGACATATGATGAAATAGTATACTATTGTAACCATAGTTTTGGCCCGTTTAAGTGGAATTACTTGTAAAAAAAAAATAAAAATATCAATAGACAATAATTATTACAATAATTGGTTAAAATCAATTTATTCTAATTTACACAAAATGATTTTCTCATAAATAAGGTGGCTGGTTCATAAATAAAAGTTACGTATATGGTTTTTACTTCCTCTTTACTGCGCTACAACAGGAAGTATTGCGATCGTATCAGATAGAAATTGTGTTTTTATAGGAAATACATGTTTTAGGATGCCCCGGGAGACAAAAAGGATGTTTTTTGGGAAATATATATATATATTTATATACAATCTACAAGTGTAGCGACAAGAAAAAGGTTAAGTTAAAGTCAAACTATCTAATCTGAATCGGTATCGATCAGGAACATCAACAATATGCATATTATGACGGATAAAATTCCAGTTTTATATATAGGAGTGTGAGTTTTATATATAATATATTTGTGAGTGTGTGGGTCTAGTATCTACACCCGTCTATTCCTTTTTGCGATCATACAGCTCTGGCCAAGCATCAAATCAGTTTAGTAATTTTAATAATTCATCTTTCTCATTATTAAACATCACTTTTAGTTGAACCAATTTATCGTTATAAGCTGAGGGAGAAAACCATTGATCTCAATTAAAATTAAATTATCATAAAGCAGAAAAAGTAACAACAATATTTTGTACGTATTAAAAATTAATTTTTTTTTTACAGCAAACATAAACATTAATTTGGATAAAAATATACCCTATTTATTGTCTTTGGCGTAAACAAAATCATTTCATTCCAGGAAATTACTTCTGAAAAGTTAGCTTTCATATAATGACTGAATTAATAAACAAAAAAGCTCAAGAGAGAAAGGATAAAGTGGCAGAACCGTCAAGACAAAGAATTTTAAAAATAGAAAACAAAAAGAAAAGCAAGGGTTTATAATCAAAAAAGAGTTTTTTTTATAAGTAGGTTTTATTTATTTATTTAAGTGTAATAGAGGAATTTAGAAGGCACTGAAGCAAACACTTTGTGTCTAACGTTTTATGTTGTTTTGTAGAGGTGATGTGAATCTCATTATCTGGCTACTTATTATATTATGGACTAATTGATTTCATTATTGCCACTTTTGACTATTCTATATTCAATATTAATTACATTCTCCATTTCTTTTACTGCTGTTAGGAGGAGTAAAATTTTCGAACGTAGACATTCATCTGAGTTATGAAATCTATTGATTTCGAAATAATAGTTTTTAAATTTGTCTGTCTGTCTGTCTGGGTAGAAAGCTAACTACGGAAAATCACAGAAAAAGTTCATACTTGATATTTCTTTTATGTTCTAGCAGGCAACCAGACATAAAAGGTTTTCGTCATAATCAGTCAACAGAAAGTACCACTTTACTAAATGATTATATTTTTACTTTCTCTTACTCCTAGTAAGAGGAAGTATTGTAATCGTGTCAAATTTTCGTTATTGAGTATCACCGGAAATATCCGTTTTGAGGTCCCCTGAGTCCAAAATAGTGGTTTTAAGCAAATGGTATCTGTGTGTGTGTGTATGTGAACAGCATAGCTCAAAAACGAAGAAAAACCGTAGAAAGTTGAAATTTGATATTTCGTTTAGGTATAACCATGAGATCTGATGGTGCGTTATCTGTCAAAATTCCTCAACCGGATGTGCCACAATACTAGTTTTTTTTTTTTTTTTTTTTTTACGTTTTTGCGTATTTCACAAAATGGCTCCGAGATTTTCTGTAAACTTGCTATATCAACTACACATACAAAGAGCTACAACTTTTATCTGAAACATTTGCCGGGAAAATTCATATAAGGGCACTTCTGGGGGAGGGGTGGGGTTAGGTTTTCATCTTAACTGCAATTTCAGTTTATTAGACAATTCTGTCATCTAAAATATGTTAGAGTTAAATATGTTATTAAAATTCCGAGTTTGAAAAAAATCGGATAACCGGAAGTGCGTTTACATTACCACTATACTAAATGACTTTTTCACTTTATCGCAATTTTCTTAAAAATAGCTCAGATGATTTTCTTGAAACTTCTTATATAAAGTAAACATACAAGGATCTATAACTTTTATTTAAAACATTTCTCTGGAAAAATTCATTTAAGGGCACTTTTAAGGGTAGGGGTGGGGTTATGTTTTTCTCTAAAGTGCTGTCATAGTTGATTATACAATTTTATCATCCAAAGAAAATTAATTAGAAATAAATAGATGGCCAAAATTCCGAGTTTCAAGGAAATTAGTAACCGGAAGTACACTTTTACTGGACAGTTTTTTCAGTTTTCGACAAATTTCATTAAATTTGGTATAGAAACTATAAAATTTGACAATTATAATTTTGAGAACTGGAGTAAGAGTGTGAGTGTTTCACACCAGATTTTCTTTTTTTAGTTTTTTTGCGATTTTTTCAAAAATGACTTAAACGATTTTCTTTTGGTATACTAATACATGGTATCATAATCCCTCTAAAAAGCAATTTATTTATTATACGATTCTATTTTCTAAATGATATTAATGACAATTAAATCGAGTTTAATACCAAAATTCCGAGTTTGCAACAAATATACTGATTGGAAGTGGTTTTTTTTTACTGAATACCTTTTTTAGTTTTTTTTTTGCAATTTTTTCTATGCAGACACCACTGAATTTCATTATACATACAGAGACCAGTCACTTTTGTTTATAAGTTGGCAAAAATCATTTAAGGGTGGTTTGGGGGAGAGATAAGTCAATGCTTTCCCTAAAAAACATCCGTTTTGTTAAGTTTAAATTCTTCTTGAAAATTAAACACACATTTGCAGTAAGAGAAAGTATTGTAATTGTGTCTAATTTTCGATATTGATTTTTCACCGGAAATGCACGTTTTAAGGTCCACTGAATCCAAAAAAGTGAATTTTTGAAAATGGTCTATATGTATATGCGAACAGCATAGCTCAAAAACGAGAAACCGTAGACAATTGAAACTTGATATTCCATTTACTTAACACCATGGGATCCGGACCGTAGGTTTTCTGTAAAAAATTTCTCAACTGGAAGTATCACTTTATGATTTTTTTTATTTTTTATTTTCACAAAAATAGCTACAACTTTTATTTGAAACATTTCTTCGGAAAAATTGATTTAAGGGTACTTTAGGGGGTGGTATGGGGAGGGATACGGTTTCCTCTAAAGTGCTACTTCACGTCATTACACAATTCTATCATCTAAATAATATTTATGTTTTAAATATTTTGTTGAAATTCCGAGTTTTTAGAAAAAATAGTAAACCGGAAGCGTGTTTTTTACAAGGAAGTATTTTTTCAGTTTTTGTGATTTTCTCCATAAAAACACTGACGAATTTCATTAAATTTGTTATACTAATTATAATGTTTGTCAATTACAATTCTGAAAACTGGTGTAAGTGAAAGTTGTGTGAGTGTTTCATTCACCAGATTTTTTTTTTTTTTTAAAGTAAAATATAAATAAGCAGGTTATGCAACTCTTTTATGTTTCATATTAATATTAAATTTTTTGTTACTAAATCAAGCAACTAGTTCATATAATCGAATGGTATTAAAGAAAAAGAGACAGCGAGCGATTGAGTGAGGAAGAAAGTAGAATGAAAAGAAAAACATCATAACTGCATACGAAAAGATTTAATTAATCATGCGTATGTATTAATTATTGCTACGTAGTATTTAGTCCTCAAAATGCTCCTGCTACTGCAGAATAGACCATTTTTATTTCTCCAATATATTTTTTTGTTTTGTTTCAACTCTGTTTATATCCCAAATGTAAAAGTTAATTACATTTATTTATGTGAAAATGAAATGGATTAATTTTTTTTTTTTTTTTAATTTAAGCTGGGTCAACATCTATGCACATTGGCGACCGGAGCCTTCTCAGTCCACTGCCGGTCTCCGGCCAGTATACTCTCGTTACAGACAATACTGTCCATCACCGGACAGTGAGCTCTAGAGGCTCCTAGGAAGAAAAAAATCTAAAGGCAGCATAGCTGGACTTGAACCCGGGTCCTTCGCGTGGGAGTCCAGTATGCTAACCACAATGACATAAATTTGTAGATAATAAAAAGCAGAATATAACCAAATGATATTATAAATGTATTACACTTTATTTATTTTATTTATTTAGCAAATTTAGATTCTACATGAAATTTACTTCATTTATTTTCAAAATACATTTTGTAGCAAATTTTTGTATCACAAAATAAATTTTTGTAGCATATCACATCTTTCTATTACATCACAAGGATGGTCACAATCTTATAAAGAAATCTTCTGTTTGCCTAGATTCCCAAACATAATATTATTATAAGTATACATTAATAGTGTTTCGCAATTCTATAAAAAATTGTAAACCCTTTTTTAAAATTCATCGTAAACGAATTAAATTTTTGGATGAACCATTGTCCTTTCCCCGGTAGAATAAAATCCGCTTATAAAATTTCTTTTTCGTCAAATATTTTTACATTTTTCATTCATATTTGTTACGGTAACAAAAAATTAATAAAAAAGAATGAATTTATTCTAAATATGGAACATGATGTTTACTTTGTAAACTCAACAACAAAAAGTGAGAAAATATGTTGATTGAATTGTATTAATTGAAGTAATAGAATGTGTGAGTAGTTTACACTAGATTTTTTTTTTCAAGATAAAAAAAAAAGTTAGTACAAACTGTGTAATGGGCTTAAAGATACGTATGATTGGAAGAGCGAAGAAGCAGACATTAAATGAATAAAACGTTAGTTACTCTCCACCTAGGCCAGACTAGGGACAGCAATAAATCCAATCAGCAACCTATCTACCTACTTCTAATAATCAGAGACATTTTCCTTGATAGCCTGCTTCATATCGTGGTCATCGACCACTTTCGGCCGTTCGCCAATCTTCAGGATGCGTTTGTCAGACAATGTGATAACACAGACTTGCACAGAGCAAATTCAGTTTACACGCTCTAGTAGTGTGATGGGCGAAACCGGTCGATGACCACAAAATAAAGCAGACTATCACGGAAAATGTCTCTGATACTTTCCGGCTCTGCGGAACCAATCACCACAAAAACTACTTCTAATTACTCAGCCGGTCTGTCACTTTATTATTCTCTCCTAATTAACCTCTATTTTACTGTAAATTCCTTGCAGTTTTTGTGTTCTATTTATTATACGGTGTTCAGCATATCATATAGTTTATTTCTAATCTCAATTCATTCTCTCTAATTCTTTCTCATTCATGCATTAAACTGTCATTTAAATATAAGTTTATATTTTCTTAGAGAAAAAAAATCTACATTTTTATGGAAGAATTTTTAATTCATCATTTTTGCTTATGCATTTAATTTCTAAATATGAGATTAATTAAAATGCAAAACAATGAAAAGAATAAAAAAAAAAAAAACATTAAAAATAAAAACTAAATGATATTTATTCAACGTAATAAAAAAAAAAAAAAAGTTACAACTGAGTGAATTGGTGATTAAAATTTTCGGTCAAGTAAAGTAGTAAAAAAAAAAATAAATAAAAAAAATAAAAGTTAATGAAACCACGGTAGTTAATATTTTATTAGATTAGAGACAGGTAACAAACCGCAAAAAAGAACAGGGGATGAAAGCAAGGGATGATGAAGATAAAAAAAAGAGTAAAGAAATCTAAAGGATGAAGGAGGTTTCACTCTTCCTTTTTACTTTTTTCTATTTCACAGTTTATTTTACTTGTCAACAAAATATAATTAAATATAATGGTTCAGGCAATTAGGCAAGTTAACAAACTTTGATTTATTTTTAATTAAGAGTAGAAAAATTGTAAACTAAATAAATACAATCTCAGAAAGTAATCAATGATTTTTTTAGTGTTTGAAATTTACATAAGAGATTTTTTCCTAATTCATTTAAGATGGATATTGATTAAGGTTAAAAACACAAAAATTTTCTACGGTGTAATCGTTGTTTAAACTATTAAGAGACTTATTACTGTGAAATCATAAGAACACTTCATAGATTACCATATTGAAAGATATGTCTATAGATTTTCGGGTATTGGTCAATGAAAAAATTTTTTAGTTAAAGGTAAACGTTTCGATTATATTTCATAATCTTCATCAGTACCTGTATACAACAACAAAATCAACAATAAATATATAAAAAAAAATTTTTACATGAAAATAAAAACTGAAAAAATAGAAATACTAAGTGTGTTACGATAACCTACCAAAACTAAGATGTTTTCATCAAATGTTATTATTGCATTTTTATAATTATATAAATTATATTCTATTATTTTAATATTAAGTAATCTATTAAAAAATTAAAATTATAAAAGAACTAAAAAAAAATCAAACTCTGCTGACTAAAAATATTGCACAAAGGTTAGTGTGATGAATGACAAATAGTAGAATGACAATATAATTCTATCCAGGGTAGGTAACAATAAAGGTTTTCTGTGGCATGTGCTTCCTGAACTGGCCACCAGATGCTACAGTAACAAAACATTATGTTTGGTTTATTAAATTGTAATAAGCTATATTTAATCCTGCTACATGTTGAAGTTGGGCACAAAAAAAGGCTTTTTAAAGAAATGGTATACATTGCTCGAGAGGAAAAATCTTGTAACAAAAAAACGGATGTAGCAGGATTGGAAGCACATGCCACAGAAAACCTTTATTGTTACCTACCCTGGATAGAATTATATTGTCATTCTACTATTTGTCATCACACCAACCTTTGTGCAATATTTTGAGTCAGCAGAGTTTGATTTTTTTAGTTCTTTTATAATTTTTATAATTTTAATTTTTTAATAGATTACTTAATATTAAAATAATAGAATATAATTTATATAATTATAAAAATGCAATAATAACATTTGATGAAAACATCTTAGTTTTGGTAGGTTATCGTAACACACTTAGTATTTCTATTTTTCAGTTTTTATTTTCATGTAAAAAAATTTTTTATATTTATTTTTTGTTGATTTTGTTGTTGTATACAGGTACTGAGGAAGATTATGAAATATAATCGAAACGTTTACCTTTAACTAAAAAATTTTTTCATTGACCAATACCCGAAAATCTATAGACATATTGCAAGATTGACTGGTCGAGAACATTTTCATTGATATTGAAAGATATTAGAAATCATAAAATAAAATGCTAAATTATCTATGTTAAATTTCAGGGGGTTTTGCAGAAGCTTAAACTTTAAAACTGGAATCTATCATGAACCTTCACTGTAACAGTTGGAATCTTTATCTCAGAATCATTGATACGTGATCAATATTAAAATAATTTAAACGGAAAAAGACTACAGTTAAAACGCACTTCCGGTTTACTAAATTTTCTTGAAACTGAGAATTTTGGCCAACTATTTATTTCTGATTAAGTTTGTTTGAATGATAGAAAATAAATTGTATAATCTATCATCCAATTATACATTATGATAGCACTTCAAAGAAAAGCCCTCCACTAAAAGTGCCCTCAAATGAATTTTCCCAGAGAAATATTTCAAATAAAAGTTGTAGATCTTTGTATGTTTAATTTTTAATAGAAGTTTCAAAAAAAAAAAAAAAAAATCGTTGGAGCCATTTTTGTGAAAATCGCAAAATAGTGAAAAAATTATTTAGTAAAATAAAGTAAATGCACTTGCTTTATTTCAAACTCGGAATTTCAGCAATACTTAATTCTAATAAATATTATTCTGATGACAGAATTGTCTAGTAAACTGATCGAAAATTTGATACGATTACAATACTTCCTCTTACTAGGAGTAAGAGAAAATAAAAAGTAATAATTAAACCAATTCCAAACATAAATTCAATTCAGATCTATTTCAGTACCTTGGACGTATAATTTCTTACTAGCCTAACAATGATATTTCATTTTTTTTTTTTGTACATACAAGCAATCAGCATAATCAATTATATAGTCATTATTAATCAGATAGTTAAGTTGTTATGATAATTTGATCAAGCAACTACTCAATTTCAAAATTAAACTAAAAAAAAAAAAGAAATCTTAACAAAAAAGTCTTTGCGGAGTCCCAAGTTTTTATCATGGGAAGTCTACAATCTCCCGTGTATCAACATAACTCCTAAAAATCGATTGCAAGTTTCATTTCTTTTTCTTTTTTAAAACACAGAAAAAAAAGAAGGAGTTCCTGAAAGTGTATTACATTCAGTTTAAATCAGAAAAAGATTTATATATGACAGGTACATCTAAAACTTCTTCAAACACTTATACACGCAAACACACACAAAAATATTTAACAACTATATAGAGATGTATCAAAAGTTGACTGAAAATTAAAACCCGTGTCAGATAAAAAAAAAAACAAAAAAAAAATGACCCAGATGTTATCAACAGTTTGGGGAGAGCCTAGACGTATATAACAAAAAAAAAAAAAATGGCTGAAAGCTATTAAACTTAACCGTTAATTGTATGTCGTTGATGCATATATTAGATGGCAACACTCTATTTTTTAATTTTTTTTTTTTCCTTCTTTTCTTTTTAATTGAAGTATAGTGCCATTTTTTCCCTTGTGAACTAGAGATAATCTCAGATCATTATCGCAAAGTTAATGTATATGTCACTGTAGGTAATTTTTTTTATTATGTTAAAAGTTGTTAGTTTTTTTTTTTTTAAAAAAAAAGAACCAAAAATACCTATATCATGGTAACGAATAATTTTACTTAATTATTGTTAATAGATTACCTAAATACTTATTTTACACTTTATATAATAAAAGAATTTTTTAAAAGGAATAGCTCCTCTTTGATTCTAAACATTTCTAACATTAATTATTCATAAAATATTTTAATAATTTATCGTCATTATTAATTAAATATAAGAGAAAATAAATCGTTAAAACAAGTTTAAAGACTAAGACTAACTTACTAAAACATCAATAATAAACTAAATAAACCAATTGGAATATTTGGATGACAAGGGGTGGGTGTTGGTGTATTGGTTAGGAGCATGGACTTGTAAGTGGGAGGACCCCAGTTCGAGTACAGCGTATAACTAAATTTTATATTTGTTTAAAAAATGTTAATTGTAAAGTAGGTGCTTCCGCCCCCGTCCACGACACCTAATTTGGTAGTTGGACGTTAAAGCCCGCCTGAAAAAATGGGCATTACTTTACTTACTTTACTTTACTTAATTTGGTTGACAAATTCATGCAATAAACTAGGTGTCGCCCAACCTTACGCCCATCCTCAATATGTGCACCCCCCACAATTACCTTTTAAAAATTATTTTTCTTTTTAATCTATTTTTATTAGTTTTTAATAAAAATATGATTATTTTTGATTCTACTGTAATAAGCCATATAATATTATGCCAGGGGCGCTAATAACCCTAGAACTTGATGCGCCAAAAAAAAGAAGAAAAAAAAAAGTGCCAACTATATTGATAAAAATATATAAACATAAAAATTATTACATTAAATTGTTCCTGCAAGGGGTAGCTGTTGCATGCAGTTACTTTGGGAGTAGCGACCCCTCGGGTTACCACAGCTCAGTACTCCATGCACTTCATCAGATCAGTACACAATACATTTAAACTACGTAGACTCTACACTTTACCCTAGTTAATTGGCGAAAGACAAGGGACAAGGAAGGGATTAGCTCAGTGGTAGCACACTGGACTAGCAACGCGGAGGTCCCGGGTTCAAATCCAGCATGCTGCCCTTACATTTTTTCTTTCTATGAGCCTCTACAACTCACTGTCCGGTAATGGGCAGTGTGGTCCGCTGCATGGAGGCCGACTGCGCATTGGAGAAGGCTATTTCAGTTAGCAGTGCAGTAATCCCCTACAACAATCTAGTAGATCTATGTAGCTTCTCTTTGATTCTAAACATTTCTAACATCAAAAAATATTCATAAAAAAAATTCCAATCATTTATCGTCATTATTAATTAAATGTTAGAGAAAAGAAATCAATAAAAAGAAAGTTTTATAATGGCTAACGACTAACTAATTTACAAAAATATCTATGATAAATTAAATAAAAACTAAATATTGGCAAATTTTTATGACAAATTCATGGTATAAACCAGTGGTGGCCCAACTCTCCGCCCCCTTAATTTGATAAGACACAATTACCTTTTAAAATTTTTTTTTTTTTAAACCATTTTTATTAGGTTGTAATAAAAATATGATTATTTTATATTCTATTATAATGTCAACTATACTGATAAAAATAGTTATTATCTGGTATTTTATCCATCGTAGCATGCAAATTGATTTTGTTCCTGACCGGTTTCAGTTTTTCATTAATCGTCAGAGCAAATTCACCAAGTTCATGTAAAGAGTTCACTTCAACATAATGTTTCTGTTAAACTCACACTTCTGTTACACTCACAAAAACATTACGTTGAAATGAACTATCTACACGAACTTGATGAATGAAAATCCGAAACCAGTCAGGAACATAATAAATATGCATGCAACGGACGGATAAAAAATACCAGATGTTATCCAGCATTGCGGACGCCACTCACATATTCAACATAAAAATTATTACATTAAATTGAATATTATATTATTAAAATGCTGAGTCAGCGTTCGATTGCTAACTAGTGTACTTGGTAAATTTGTACGAAAATTTGTCTGTTGTTGGTAACAAAATAAATTTCAAAAATAATAATCCAAAAATATTTGAGCTCTAAATTAATAATCATTGTTTTCCTATTAATTTTAATTTTATTTATTAAGTTTAAACGGAATGAATATTTAATGTTTGTAACTTGTTGAATTAATAATTGTTACTGCTACATTATAATTAAATGTGTTTTTTTATAAAATAAATAAATAAATAAATAAATAAATAAATAAATAATAAAATTATTATTTTTTTTTATCTACCAAGTGAAGCCACATTTTTATCAATGCAATTGAATAAAAAATAAATTTAGAAAAACAAAACCTTTTTTTTGGAGAATAACTATTGTAATAATTGTAATATTATAATAAAAAAAATTATTGTTTTAATCTTCTCATTAAAATGTAATAATTATTTTTTATTTTATTTTAGATAATTATATTATTTATAGAATAACTAGTGTATCGTTTATAAATATGTAACGTATAGTTTATAAATTGATTATTTAATATATATTCAGTTTTTTAACATTCTTTAGAATTTGTTTTAATAAATAATATAATAATATTATAGATAAATAAACATGTAACAAAATTGTATCCAATTATTTAAGTATGTATATTATTACGAAATTATCTCAAAAAAAAAAATAATAATAATAAATAAATAAATAAATAAATAAATAACATGCGCACGCAAGCCAAATTCAAATTCTTTTTTGCGTCTGAAGTTTCTAAATGATTCTCTGTAATAAACAGTGGGGGGTATTGCGATAAAGGGAAACAAGTATTCAATATATATAAAACGAAAAATGATGTACTGGCAGTTTCTAGTGAATATGAGATTTATAAAGAAGAGTAAATTGGGAAAGTTCTTTACAATTGTTTACTACTATTAAAGTGGAAAGAGAAACTGGGTAGATAGATATAAAGCGCAATTGCAATTTAATCAAGTTTTTTAAATAATTTGTCAAATAATCAGTTAATAATGTTAAATGGTGACAATATTATAAACAAAATATTGTCCAGGTCAATGATAAAAGAAATACGAGGTGTGTAAATTAAGTAATGAGACTGATTTTCTAGTGTTCTATCTAGCAACACTGGAGACGCGGCGCATGCGTGGTAGGGCAAGTAAACATCTGATACACTCCAGTGCAAATTTGAAAATGCTAGAGTTGTTGCACTGTCCGTAGTGACTTTTTTTGTGAGCAAGGTTTTTTCAGTGCGTTTTAAAAATGAGTGACATCAATTACGAGCAACGTTGTGCTATCAGGTTTTGCTTCAGACTTGGGCACAGTGAAAAACGTTCCGTTGGGAAACGTTTGAAAAACTGTGCCAGGCCTATGGAGACAATGTTTTGTCGAGAGCACAGGTTTTTAGGTGGTTTAAGTAGTTTGCAGAAGGAAGGGAATCAATTGAAGACGAGCCTCGCAGCGGAAGGCCTTCATCTTCAAGAACCGACGAAAATGTTGGCAGAATCCGCGATCTCGTGCGTTAAGATCGTCGTTTGACAGTCCGATGATCGGCGAAGAGTTGAATTTGACGCACACAACCGTTCATCAAATTTTGACTAATGAATTGGGGATGAGAAAAATTTGTGCAAAAATGGTTCCGAAAAATCTTTCACAACAGCAAAAAGACATCAGAAAGGAAAGGAACCTTGACTTTTTGGGAGCAATTGAAAACGATCCCAATTTTTTGGAACGTGTTATTTCAGGAGACGAGTCTTGGGTGTTTGAGTGTGACCCAGAAACTAAGCGTCAGAGTATGCAGTGGCACACTTCAACCATAGCAAGTCTGGTGGTTTTTGGGAAGGCCAAAAAAAGCAAGAATGAGCAAGTCAAAAATCAAATGCATGCTGTTTTGCTTTTTTGATAGCCAAGGAATCGTTCACAAATAATTTGTGCCTCCATGCCAAATGGTAGACCAACATTTTTAGCGAGAAGTTCTTGAGGGACTTCAAAAAAGAGTCATGCGTGTGAGACCAAACATCAAAAACAAGTGGGTGTTGCATCACGACAATGCTCCATGTCACACCGCGATTTCTATTAATGAGTATTTGGCCAGTAATAACATTCCTGTGGCTCCTCAGCCTCCTTATTCACCCGACTTGAGTCCATGTGACTTTTTGTTGTTCCCCAAATTGAAAAATCACCTCAAGGGACGTCATTTTGGAACATTGGAGAATATTCAAACAGCCGTAACCGACCAACTGAAGTCTATTCCAGTATCCGAGTTCCAGCACTGCTATGACGAATGGAAGAATCGTCTTCAGCTTTGTGTGGCTTCCCAACGTAGTTACTTTGAAGGGGACAATGTTGAATTGTAAATTTATTTGAATAAAAAAAAGATAAAAAATAAGTCTCATTACTTAATTTACACACCTCGTATTTATTTCTTTATCAAACAAATATTTTAACGTTTGTTAACGTTTTTAAGTTTATGCTTAACGGATGTAAACTTAAAATACTGTTTGTGAGTACCCATGCCAATTACAAAACTTGATTTTGGATTTTTTTTTTTTTTTTTAATAACATAGAATAACAATAGTTGATAAAATTATGTTGTGGTTGGTTCCGCAGAGCTGGAAAGCATCAGAGAAATTATCCATGATAGCCTGCTTCTTTTTTGTGGTCTTCGACCGGTTTCGGGAGTTTGCCATCATCAGGATGTTTTTGTTAAGCAGTGTCTGTAATTATATAGACATGCACAGAGCAAATACAGTTGATTTGTAATATCAGCTGATTTGGGAGTGTAATCAACTGTATTTGCTTTGTGCATGTCTGTTATTGCACTGCTTGACAAAAACATCCTGATTATGGGCGAACGCCCGAAACCGATCGATGACCACAAAAAGAAGCAGGCTATCACGGAAAATGACTCTGATGATAAAATTATGTTGTTTTTTTTTGCGGAGTTAAGGAACAGAAAGAAACTTGATTATAGTTTCATTAACTTTATTCTAATAAAACCTTTAAAAAAGACCAAATTCTTTGTTGAAACATTAGCGAAATTGGTTGCTTTCTTTTCTTGAACTGATCCATTTACAAAACATATTTATTATCAACAAATTAAACTTTAATGAAAGAACAAATAATTTAAGCGAAATCGTGCCCTTTTCTTTTAGGGGATATGCAACTGCGATCTGAAAGATCTATTGGGTCTCCCGGAGTACAGGCGCACTGCCGGCCTCCAAGTAATGTTCTGTAGCCACAGCCAACACTGCCCATCAACGGACACTGAGTTGTAGTGGCTGCCAGGAAGAGAAATTCGAACTCAGGACCTTCGCGTTGCTAGTCCAGCGCGCTACTACTGAGCTAATCCCTTCCCTGAAATCGTGCCTTGCTAGGCAAGGAACTATATTGGATTCTAAAAAAAAAAAGTTGAACATGTAGATTTTGAATTCCAAGTTCAAGTGGACACGGCGCAAAGAAGAAAATTGAAAGATAGGTGGAAGTAATATTTATTTTAGTCTGGTTGCAAATAAATGCATTTATACCTATTTTAACTAGTACATTTTCATAAATAAACATAATTATTGTCAATATTCTTGTCTTTACATGATCTTGGTTGTTGGAGGGGGGTCCATTCTCATTTAAAAATGAGTCATCACTTTTTTATCACAAGATTGGGCAAAACAGGATATTATTACAGACTTCCACTCAATTCTAGAAAGTAAATATTTTCTTGAATACATATTATATAAATTATGGTACTTAATAAACGCTTTTAAATTAGAAAGAGATAACTGATATTTATTTATAATAAATAGTACAAAAAAAAAAAAAAAAATGGATTTTTTAATGTTAAGTTAAGCCTTGAAGAAAATTTTTGAGTCATACTTAAAAATATAATAACAGAAATAGAAACTGTTAAAAAAATTTTCTATTATTTTAATAGGATTTTCATTTAATTGATTTTCACCTAATGACGAAATGATGCTAAATAGAATATAAAGTTGTAATTTTTTTTCGATCTTATGTTGCGCTACTCATTACACACACACACGAAATAGTTTTTTTAAATTCCAGTAAGTCTCACATTAATAAATTTTCAAACAAACTTTGCGTTAATAAAATACAGTTTTTTTTATAAATGATAGTTTTTATAAAATAAGCAATAAAAAGAATAACAAAGTAGCGATCAGTAAACCTGGATTACTTTATTGATTTTTTTTTGTTGGCTTAGATTGACAGTTGTATTTTTTTGTTTTCTATTCAGTATTTTCCTACCTCAAACAACAATTGGGAAGAAAGGGTGATTTATACGATACAGTGTGCACTACATACTTTCCAAGCGTCTCTTCTACAAGGGACATTCCACAATATATATATAACAAATGTGTTGGTTGTATTTTATATTTAACACTAACACGTTACACGCACTTCTTTTTTCAATATTCAACAATTTAAAAAGACAAATAGACAAACAACAACAATAAAAAAAACCTGGATTAAAATTAAAAAGAAACGAAAAAAAGAATTAAAAAAAAAAAATAAATAAATTGACACAACTATTTATAGTAACTTGTAAAAACACTTATTTTCTTTTTTTTCAATTTCTATTTTTACTCACTTTTGTTCCAAAGCGATGCGACTGATACAACTGCTGTACACTGACTGGGGCTAAATTTACTTGGGACAGCTCTCTAAGGTTGGGCTTGTCGTTATTCCCCCTAGGAGGATATTACGTCAGTCATCCCTGAAAACATATTAAATTTAAAGTTAAAATTTTAATTGAAAATTAATTTTAAGTAATTAAGATCTTTGCAATGTTAAATTAATTATCGTAACTATTAAAAAACAAACAAAAAATACAATCAATAATTAATTAAATGATTATAAAATATTCAAAACCCAAATTATAATGTAAATAGTAAAAAGCTGTTACCTGAATTAAACCTGTTATCTAAACTGACTGTCAAGTATGGTTGGTAGGGCAATTTGACAAATAATTTCCTTAGTTCCACATTATTATTCAATTATATTAAACCATGAGGTATCATTTAAATAATTTAAATGTATCTAATTTATGATTTACGAGTGTAAATCAATAGGAATCTGTATCTTAAAATATAATTAAAAAAAAAAAAAATCTGGTGTGAAACACTCACACAACTGTCTCTTACTCCTGTTCTCAAATTTGTAATTGACACTTAGTGTACCAAATTTAATGAAATTCGTGGAAAACTGAAAAAAAAACTGCCCAGTAAAAGCGCACTTCCGGTTTACTAATTTTCTTGAAACTCGTAATTTTGGCTACCTATTTATTTCTAATTAATTTTGTTTGTATGGTAGAATTGATCAACTATGATAGCACTACTTTAGAGAAAAACGTAACCCCACCAATGCCCTAAAAGTGCCCTGAAAAATGAATTTTCCCAGTGAAATGTTTTAAATAATAGTTGTAGATCTTTGTATGTGTAGTTTAGTTCATATAGTATATTTCAAGAAAATTGTCGGTGCCAATTTTGAGCAACACCGTGAAAAAGTGAAAAAATATCATTTAATAAAGGTGGACCAGTAAACGCACTTCCGGTCATCCGATTTTTTTTTCAAACTCTAAATTTCAACAACACATTTAATTCTAATTATCATTATTTGGATGACAGAAATGGATAATAAACTGAATAGCAGTTAAAAAAAAAAAAAAAACTAACCTCACCCCTCCCCCAAAAAGTGCCCTTAAATGAACTTTCCCAGTGAAATGTTTTTAAATAAAAGTTGTAGTTCTTTTTGTATGTTTTAGTTTATATACGAAGCTTGAAGAAATTCGTTTGGAGCCATTTTTGAGAAAATCGCGAAAAAGTGAAAAAATCATTTTATAAAGTGGTACTTCCGGTTGAGAAATTTTGACATATTACTTTACTGTCAGATCCCATGGTGATACCTTAGCGAAATATCAAGTTTGAACTATTTTGCGATTCTTTTTTTTCGAGCTATGCTGTTCAAATACGTACATATACACAGACCATTTTCTAAAAACCACATTTTTGGAGTCAGGGGACCTCAAAACGGATATTTCCGGTGAAAACACGATATCGAAAATTGGACACGCTTACAATACTTCCTCTTACTAGGAATAAGAGAAAAATAAACAAAAATCGTAGGAGCCATTTTTGAGAAAATCGCAGAAAACTAAAAAAAAACATTCAATAAAGTTGCATATTTCCGGTTGATGGATTTCCGGTTGCAATCTCCGTGCGATGGTAGTACACAATATGAATTCTATGTGTGACTTTCCTGCGTTATTTTTAAGATTTTTTGTATAAAAAAAAAAACACAACACATACAAATCATTTACTAAAAACATATATTTCATGCTTAGGGGAACTTAAAACAATGTGAAAAACATAATTTAGGTGAAAATCCCGTGCAAACTCAATTTCGAAAATTTGACACGATCTTATTAATTCTCTCTTAAAGCAATAAGAGAAGATTAGTGCTATGATTTTGCCCGAAACTGAGATAACTATACTAAACATTAAATTTCTCATGAGGTTCTTAAGTATTTGAGTTAAACTGCCCTCCTTCCGATAAGCAAATTATGTTCTACGCATATTTTCACTACCGCCGAATAACTATTGGAATAAGAGAAATGTTTGAGAAATATATGAATAAAACACAGAGAATAGGAAAATAAGAAACAGTATATTCCAATGCTATTTTCAGTTAATGAGAATTCCTTCTTCTTGATGAGAATTTGAATTGAAAATGAATCCTTTCAACTCAAGCCTTTCAATGATTCGTTCAGTGTAACATAGCTTAACTATAACATGTTAAAATGGGAATTGTAAGAATAATAAACTAAAGTAGAAAATACAAAATTAACACATAGGATTAAGACACAACATTATGAAAACGCTAACTTTCGTATAGTCCAAGCTTTAATTCTCCCAAACAGTATCGCTTGTTTTAACGCCAAAAAATCTGTTTTTAGAAATGGGTCTGCATATATATATGTGTGTGTGTGTGTGTGAGGTCAGCACAACTCAAAAACGGAAATTAGTAGACAGTTCAAACTTGTTATTTCGTATACCTACAATTCTACGAGAGGACCTGACACAATAAGGTTTTGGTTCAACATTTTAGTTAACCGGAAATACCACTTTATAGTTTTCTCCGGAAATACCGGAGATTTTACAGTTTTGTTAAGATTTTCTTGAAATTACTTCCAACGATTTTCTTTAAACTTGGTTTAACTATACATACAAAAAGCTCTAACTTTTATTATAGATATTTCTAGGGTAAAATTTATTTAATAAATTCTATCATCCGTATAAGAGACTCACTTGACACAGTGAACGTGTTAATAAAGAGCAAATTCTAAATTTTATTACTAAGCTGAAACCTGCAGCTGAAATATATAGAAAAACCAACAAATTAATAGTATTGTCATAGGTACAATTTCTCTAAACTCAATATTTTGTTTGTGGACTTCTCCAATATTTGAATTTAATAAGAATTTTATATATTCATGACAAGTTCTATTATATTGCTACTTACTAGCTAATATTTACACCCTGTTGTGGTTGGTTAGCAGAGCTGGAAAGTGTCAGAGATATTTTCCGTGAAAGTCTGCTTCTTTTTTGTGGTCATGTTGTACACTGTTTTGACAAAACATCCTGATCCGAACGCCCGAAACCATTTGATGATCACAAAAAGAAGCAGGCATCATAGAAAATATCTCTGATAATGTTTACCATTATTACAGTTTGAAATATGCCGTAATTATCACTTTATATATTCATAATATATAGGTATATATAATAAATTATCTATTTACATAAACCGGAAATGAAATGTACTAACAAACCAAATGATTGTAAAATGATTTGGTTCTTATTAGATGTAGAGTTCCTTGTCAGTCTTTATATAATTTCCTGCTGAATTTCCTATTGCCAATTTCCTTTTGTTCTCAATCAGATTAGATGAAAGTACTGGATCTGGAAATGTAACTGTTAGTTTGTTCACAAGTAATTTTAGCTTTTTGCTTTTTGCTTTTTTTTTTATCTCAATGCTGCAGTGTGTAATTTTTTTTTTTTTTTTTAGTCACTAAATTCATACTCAAGTGCAACAAAACATGAACCTATCTTTTATCTTTCAATATTTTTACCTAACCGGTTTCAAGACACTTGTATTAATAAATATCTGATATAAAATGAATAATAATATATTTGGACAATGCAAGATTATTTGAAAATATTTTCAAACTGTTATCTTTATAAATCTGTATTCACAATTACCTTTTGAAATATAGAATTAAAATAATTCAGTATCAGATGTTACTTTCTGCTGAATTAACTAACGCATAAATTATGAACAAAAAATTTATCGTCATGACATTCAGAATTAAAAGTTTTTTAAATTATTTTACAACTTTAATGACCATTTGATCACATAATGGAATATATTTTACACTATAATTTGGTCTGCTTTTTTAAAGCTTTAGCGTTAATGGTCTTTAGAGGATTTAACAATGTTAATCCAGCATCGTGAAAAAAACGACGTGAGCTACAATTAATGATGAATGGCAGGCCTGTAATTCATAACTCTGCTGTTGCGGAAAGTGGCATTGTTTGCCACTTTGGTAATCGAAATTTAAATGGAATAATATGTTTAAATTCGATTATCTAGTAGTTATTTTTGAATGACCAAATATAAGGACGATATCGATAAGTGAAATACGTCAGTTAATGATTTAGGATTGATATTTCCGAACAAATATAATGCTTCTGTTTGAAATGATAGATAAAAAAAAATAAATGTGCTTTTTGTAAGGTAATTCCTTTAAAAAGGTTCCAGATTATAGTGGTAATATATTCATTGTTTTATCAACTAATCCTTCAAATAGTAAAACAATTCAGGACACTTTCAATACCTCTTTAGTAGTAATAGATTACAATAGGATACGGTTCACCTATAATCGGACTCGCTAGAGCTTTAGTGTGGATGATCCTTAAAGGATTCAATCCAGTATCATCAGTAACATTAGTGAGCTAGCAATTAATGATGAATGCCAGGAATTGGCCGGCAATCCATACCTCGAAGCTGTTGCACAAAGTTGCTAAATAATAAAATAATTGCGAATGGAATAAAATTTATTCAGAATTAAAATTGAAATTCGATTCTGCCATTGCTGAAGGGCTAAATGTAACGAGAAAATCGTTAAGTGGAATACGAATCTCATAAATGACGTATTGGGTTTATTTTAGCATAACTGCAATGCAATCTGTTTTAAAATTGCTACCATAGATTAGAAGACAATCTTTTTTTTTGAAAGCACAAGGTACTTTAAATTTCCATTAATTTGATAAACGAAGCAAACAATATCAACCAAATAGAAAACATTTATAAAGCTGCTGGAGTATGCTAGGTTTGCTATTTACAATCTAAAGATATGGCTTAATGGATTTTTGGATAGAAAACAGTGTCTCTGCTCAACGCCGATGAATTCATTAAGTGATAAGTGGTTGAACTATTACAGCAAGAATAGGGTAGGGAATAGGGTTCACCAACAAGAGATCCCAAAAGGAAAGTAATGTGCGGCAATAGTCCACACACATTTTTAAATTTGTTTGAATAATATTATGTAAGCGGATATAAACAAATTTTGAAGCATCTCGAATCGGGGGGTAAAACAACCACTTACGTATATGATCGCAATGATTAGCAGTCTTTAATAAAAATTTTTTTAAATTGTGTTGTTTATTTATTAAAGAATTATATAGAGCCTGTCAGTTCTATGAGTCAGTTGATAACTCTAAATTTTTATTTATTATTTATGTTTAATTATACTTATCGACGACACGATCTTTTGACTGTGGAGTTGGTCAAATTAACACAAATAAAACGTTAAATATATTTTTAATAAACTTATTCTATTTTGATATTATATTTGTCGGGATCATTAATAACGATTCTATATACATATATATATATTTCAAGAATCCATAGCAAATAATTTAAAAAAAAAACGTCAACAATTGATATATAACGGAAATAGTAATTTTTTTTCAATAGTCACATTCTGAAAATGTTCCATATAGAAATAATATTGATATAAGGGAGAGGGAAATTTGTGGCGTCACATATGTGTTGTTAGAAGTGTCTCCATTTGTATAGGCGTGTCTTAATTTAAAAATAGCCTAGGCCCCCAGCAGAGAAAAATTTAGAGATGTAAGTGAATGCACGTTGAGAGGGTGAGCGCTGAACGTCACTATTTTGAACAACATAATACTATTCTAAGTAAAATTCTTTTTTAATTGAGAAAACAGGAAATCCTTTTTTTACAATTTGTGCCATAATAAATATTATCTATTGCAAATGATTGTATCATATAAATTATTAAAAAAATTTGTAGCCGCCTAAATGTATTCATTTGCAATAATTTCTATTGACGTAGATATGATATATTAATTTCTAAGTGGAAACTTTTTATCTACAAAATTTGATTATAAGTATTTTGAAGATAAGGGTAATAATATTGGATACTGCTTATTGTGTTTGATGATTTCTGATGATCTATTGTTTTCTTAAGAATTAACCTTTATTTAGGGACGTAAAAAAAAAATGAGAATAATTAAGGAGAAGTTATGCCCACAACAACCCATTGAAAATTTGTATATAAGGTTTAAAACTTACTTTGTAATAGTAAAACTTTTAGGTATACTATAAATGAAAACAAAGTAACAAACATTTTTAAAATTAATCACATTTTGGGGGCAAAATTACATACACCACATTCTTCAAGACAACTAACATTCTCGAGAAAAAAAACGCTACATAAAAATGTATTTTTTTTTTTTTTAATTTGGGAAATGTTAAAAATCTGTACAAACAAAATAAATAAATAAAGTAATAAATAATATAATTAATAATAATATTATAGAAATTTTATTAATTTATTTATTTATTTTATAGTTTTTTGCCTGTTTTCAAAAATTTTAATTAAGAAATAATAATTTCGGACATCCAGGCCGCACTGAAGGCTCATATTACCTTCAAGAACCATCTCATCTCTAATCAGGGAGGGTAGAAAATCCCTGATTGAAACTTCCCCGACACAAGAAAGTTCAATTGGATGCGATTAAAGCCAAAGAAACAGCCGACCAATTGCAAATAGAGTTTGTGGATCCCAAAATCTTTCCTAGTGATAACCGAAGGGACAGTACGTGCATCTCTTAGGGATTAGCTCTTAAGAGAGAACAAGACATAATGTGGAAACTAAGTCCAGCCTGCCAGACACACAGCCATAGATGATGATGATGTCGAAGCTGTATAAGAACAGAATTAAAGAGATTCTGTGCTTAGGAAGGAACCAGATTAATATGGTGATAGACATTTTCATGGGGCACGTTAGGTTTAAGAAACACCTACATAAAGTGGGGATAATTAGCTCAGAACCTTTGCATAGATATGTCAGGAAGAGAAGGAAACGGTCTCGCACCTGTTGTTCGATTGTATTGCAATTATTTATTTGCGCTCTGAGTACTTTGTCACTTCTAATACCAGTGGAAATAATAGCGCAAAAAGAGCTGGTTGGTAAAGCCCCTCAACTTCATGAAGAGTGGAGGTTTCTCATACTAGGCCTACAGGGGTAGACACATAAGCCTCTATTGGCTGCAGTGCCTGGGATCATGACCCATCAAATGGATCAATCATATATAAATATATTCTGTCGATATTACCTTTTAAGGACATGTACCGTGTTGTAGTAATTTGTGGAGGAATCATTACCTTCTTGATAGTTTACATGGGTTTTCTTACCCAAAATTGTTCACTTGCGTTGTATGATCTGCAACTAGTGGACGTGAGCCAAATTATTGCATTCAAACTGCCTTCCCAGTCAGAAAATTCAGGAAACTCCTTAAAACATTGGTCAAATATTTTTCCTATTCTTTCTAGTTTTTTTTCAGATTTTTGATTAAAATAAAAAAAATAGCAACTAGCTATAAATAGAGACGTTGGTTGTGGCGAGCACCTAATTTTAATAATAATAATAATAATAAAAGCATATAAATAAAAGCAACTCTGTCATACGTTTTGCTAGGAAGATAATACGAGTAAAAACATCAATTACGGCCAATTTAATTATAAAAAAAAAATCGCGATTTCTAAAATGGGGTAGTGTTAGCACACCCTACGACAATAATTAAAGTTCAAACAAAACAGAAAGGCGCAGAAAGTAAAAACTTGATATTTCAGTCATTTATTTACCATTGGGAGATTTGGATAAGTTTTCAGAAAAATTACTACTCAAATTATTATCTTACCGAATTTTATTTTTCAGTATAATATCACAATTTTTTTCTCAAAAACTGTTCCAAAAGTATTGTTTATATTTTGCGCAAACAGGATATTACAAAACTGGAAGAGCTATCATATTTATTTGATACTTTTTTCTGAGAAAATTGACTTTTAATTGGCCTTGCAAGAACTTCGTGCAACAAGTGCCCTTTCAAAGAATTATACAGTTACTCTCTCAATTATTATTGGAGACAATAAATGATTTGAAACCACTTAAGTTTAATGAAAATAGCAATTTCGACATAATTTTTTGGTTACATTCTTTGAAAAGGATAAAGATTAGCTTTAATTATTTCTAAAAATTTATATAAAATTAATAGATAGCGATTAATCATTAACTGTGGCAAATAAAAATGAATCTTAAGTTGTAATGATGAGTTCTCCTTTTTACGTTTCTAACCTGAAAATCCATTCTGAACTCCAGATTCCATTTATAAGTGACCTTCTCCAAATACGCTACCACAAATTTCACACCCGTCTCACACAATCATCACAATCCATTAATTCACCATTCTTCAGCTGCCATTCCAGATAACCTTCTTCGACGACTGTCGCGGCAGTGGCCTATGATCTCCTATAAGTGCCCAGCGAAATAGTGTGGAGGGTAACCACTAAGTGATTTCTCTTTTACCGTTATCATGAGTCATCTCATTTACTTGTTGCTAGTTACGCAAGCTTAAATTTGTAAATGCGTTGTAAATTTTCAAATAAATGAAAAAAAAAGTTGTAATGGAACCAATCGCCAGTAAATTCGCCACACAGAAATTGGATTCAATATTCCCTTTAATAAACGCATCAAACCGCACTCAATTAACTACGCATTACACCAACTATTACAGCCACAACAATGTATAGCGAATCGGCGATAATTTCGACATCCATTCTTTCACCTAGGGGTCCCATATTTAGCGGTTAGGAAAATGGAATAAGCCGAGGAATTTAAACTTTGAAGAGAACACTCACCAGATCACCAAGCTTCCTAGTCACTTCAGGCGACTCACATCAACCAACGTTACCATTCAACATCATGCTTCCAACCGAAGTATCATTCCACTGCTCGGTCACTCCACACACTTGCTAGACACTCTTGTCTCCTTAATTAATAAATCGTTTAAAATATAAATTGTGTGTTAAATGCCAGCGTGTTTGTTTTCATTTACAACATTCACTATCATTTCACTGTATAACACTTTTAACGTGTTAAATATGAAATGAAATTATTAAAACTCCCTTCAATATTTTACGTAAATTTAAATGAACATAATTAATAATTAAATTTACATTAAACAAAACAAAATTATAAGAGAACTAAATATTTATCAATAATTTTAGATTTTATCCAAGAATTATAGAAATCTTTTTCTGTTACCAAAAAAAAATAAATAAATAATAATATTAAATAATAGAATAAAGAAATAAATCATTAATAAAAATACAAAAATAAAACTTGATCATTTAACATGTTAGGATATAGTTGACGACGCCTTAAAGTCTGTGTCGTTCTTAAGTCTAGACACCATGGATCTGATATATTTATTTTTAGAAAGAAGATACATTCAAACTATTTCCACAAGCATCTATGAGCAGCATTTTACTTATTGGTGCACTTAGATATTTATAGCTTTATTATTTTTATATACAATTAAATTAAATTATTTATTGAAATAATAAATAAATCAATTAATTAAATAATTATAAAGAAAGAATAGCACTTAAAATATATATATATATATATATGATAATGATATTAAAAAGCCAGTATTAACATTTTACTTAACAAATTTCTACCATTTTATATGGCAGAATAAGGCGGAGGAAATGATAACAGCTATGCCAGAAACCTCTTCGATAAAAATTGTAAAGTTAAAAGTTGATTTGGAGTATTTGTTGCCACTGGGTAGCTTCTCCACTCGTTTAGTGATTTTTTTTCCACTTTATTATTATTATTATTATCACTATCTGTATTCAATGTCATTAGATTTGCTTGTGCGCACTAGCGAGTTGTAAACTGTGAATAAAAACAATAGTTACAAAAAAAAGTTTGAAAAGGAAATAATTGTTTGAAACTTTCTTTCTAATAATTCCCACTTATATCGCTGCTATTCTACAATTTTAATAAATTAAATTTCTTGAAAATTTAAATTTTACTATTCAATTATCATGAATAAAGTAAAAATGATGTAGGTGATGGACAGGATTGTCTGTAGCTAGAGAAAATTGCTTGCAGGCCCGTTTTCGGGAGCTACATTAGCTACATTAGATCAGTCTAAAATACACAGTCCTCTAAAAGAATCTAAAAACAGAAAAAGCTCCCAGCAAATGCTGATGGGAGCTCGGAGTTGTATTAATGCATGCGACATTCAGAGCCTACTCAATCGATAAACAAGAATCAAGACGCTAGAGACAACTTTCAAAAGTTAACAATTGAATTCTCAAGAATATTATAAGAGTATTAATGATTCTAACTGCTTTGAAAGAGTTTATAGACTCTCAAGATACAATCAACTAGTAACTGAGAGTCTTCATTCAACACCAATATCAATAAGGAACTTTACAAGCACAAGAATTCTCTATTAGCTACATAAAAACTCTAGTTTTGGGGTAAGAGAAAGTAAAAATGACATTTTATTGAAAAGCCTAGCGTCACTTAGCACCAAAGACTCCCCAAAAATTGAATTTTCATTGTGTGACATTCCGAGTTTATAAACAAACTGATTAAAGTCAATTCCGATAGAAAACTAAAAGGAAGAAACTAGAAAAACTCATTCTTTCAAATGGTCGATCAAGCCTTGACCGAAACTGACTAAATCCTATATATCAGAGACATTTTCCGTGGTAGCCTGCTTCATTTTGTGGTCATCGACCGGTTTCGGGCGTTCGCCCATCTTCAGGATGCGTTTTTTAGACAGTGTCACAACACAGACTCGCACAGAGCACAAAATGAAGCAGGCTACCACGGAAAATGTCTCTGATGCTTTCCAGCACTGCGGAACCAACCACCACAACAAATCCTATATAGTTTGAATTTACTGCAATATTCCTTTTTTAATAAACAAATGCCACCAATCCACTCATTCACTCCTCATTTCCGCATACACTCAAACAAACACAGAGAGAAGGAACGAGTTTGGTGTAGTGGTTATGAGGGCAAGGACTTGTAACTGGGAGGTCCCCCAGTTCAAACACTGCTTATAACTGCTAAATTTATATTAGTTTGAAACTTGTAAATTGTAAAGTGTGTGTTTCCGCCGCCCCTCCCCGTCCACGTCACCTAATTTGGTATTTAAATTACTTGAGAACGCCTGAAAAAATAGGCATCAGTTTATGTAACGGCAAGAGAGAGAACACAGGCCCGACCGAGAGAAAAAAGGCCCTCTCTGGTACTCTCTCACTTATGCAGGCTAGAGTGGGGAAAACCTGTATATAAGCCAGTGAGAGATCAGATCTATCGACATCTATCTATCAGATTCAACCATATATCGCATCGTGTCATAACATCGTGTCATATCTCTACTCCCACCTTTTATTCTATAAACTATTTATTCAACCAATATAATGGAGTTGATGAGGAGAGAAATTAGATTAGATTAATTAGACGGGACATGAAGACACTGTTATAATTTAGCTATTAGTTTATACAAACTGCACTGGACTTGTAATGATTTTATAGAATAAAAGGTGGGAGTAGAGATATGACACGATTCGATATATGGTTGAATCTGATAGATAGATGTCTAGGTCTCTTACTGGCTTATATACAGGTTTTCCCCACTCTAGCCTGCTTAAGTGAGAGAGCACCAGAGAAGGCCTTTCTTCTCTCGGTCGGGCCCGTGTTCTCTCTCTTGCCGTTACAGTTTACATTTACTTTACTTATTTTTTAAACAGTGTTTAATTTCTTAAAGCCACCTTTCTTCAACCTCAATGCCCATCAAAAATTACATGACTTCCGTTAAATACTCAAAATTTGAAAAATATAATACGAATGCAATACTGTATTTTCTCCTAATTCTGTAAGAATGGTCAAAGAATGTTTTTCACTGAATTTAAATATATATTTAAATATCTCCACTTATTTCTTGAATGCTAATAAATTTCAAGTTTTCTTCATTTATTTCATCACACAAAAGACATTTCCCAGAATTCCTTCCTCTTATAATCATTTACTTCAAGCATACTTCTTACCGTTAAAACATAAATCCTTTAAGATATAGAAATTCAAAGGTAAAATACTAATTAGTACGATATTCACAGTTGAAATACAGCAATACTACCGCTCTCCACCCCCAACCATTAAGAATTTGTATAGATAGTTTTGTATAAAGAAAACATAAAATTTTGTATATTTTGTACAGAAAATTATACAGAAAGGCGTCTTTATGTTCTTGAAATATATGGACGAACATTTTCTTTTTTTTTAAAATAAATCTTCTTTGATCTAGTAATGAGGAAAGAAAATTCGCTATCATTTTATGATTACTTTTTATCTACGAGTAATAAAACACTAAGACTATTTATGATTAAAATAATTTTAAACTGGTTCAATTAGACACTGTAAATCTTAGTCACAGCGGAAATAATTCTAATGACTCGATTAAGATTTTTCTCTTTTTTTTTGCGTAATTACAAAGTTATTAGATTAAGTGGATTTAGGAAATAAAATATGTAATTAAATTATGTACCAACCTGGAGCATTGCATACTGTAATACAAGGTATAAGGGAGTTGATGAGGAGAGAAATTAGGTTTTTAATTAGACGAGATATAAAGACACTGTTATAATATTATTATAAGTCTACACAAACTGCACTGGACTTGTAACGATTTTATAGAATAAAAGATGGGAGTAGAATTATGACACGATGCGATCTATGGTTGAATCTCATAGATTCAATAGATATGTATAGATTCTCACTGGCTTATATACAGGTTCTCCCACTCTAGCCTGCTTAAGTCAGAGAGTACCAGAGAAGGCCTGTTTTCTCTCGGTCGGGCTTGTGTTCTCTCTCTTGCCGTTTCACAAGGCATCAGAGATTTTTTTCCATGATAGCCTGTTTCTTTTTTGTGGTCATCGACCGGTTTTCTGGCGTTCGTCCATTATCAGGATGGTTTTGTCAAAACAGTGAGATAACATAGACTTGCACAGAAGAGCTAATTCAATTAATACATTGGTTTTTTAAAAGTGTCTTTTTAGAATCTAACTAGGTTAAGAAAAGGTTTGTTATACCTGCATGGGTAAGCACATGTTTTTCCTTTTTGATGAGTGTTGTACATTGTTCCTTTAAAACATCCTACAAGTGGAGGTGTATAATTTAAATTTTGTTCGTTAAACGGAACAATGTGCAACCCCCTGTTCACCCAGGTATAACTAACCCTTTCTCAACCTTAGGAAGGTCCTAACAAAAATACTTTTAAAAAAACTAGTATATTAACTGAATTCACATACAACTCTATGTTATCACACTTTTGGCAAAAACATTCTGTTGATGGGCGCTACGACTGAAACCGGTTGATGACCACAAAAAGAAGGAGGAGGCTATCATGGAATATATCTCTGATACTTTCCAGCTAGGTGGAACCAACCACAACAATCTAATAAAAAAAGGATTTCTTCAGTTATTGTAATGTTAGCTGGAATGATGTGCAAACGCTGGTGAAAATGGAAGAGAAGACATGAACTTTACTAAATAGATTTTTGGCAATTTTGTCAAAAAAACGGCTGCAACGATTTTCGTTAAATCTTGAAATAAAGAATCTGATTTTCATCAGATCAGATTTTCTTCAAACTAGGAATTTCAACAACACATTTAATTCTAATTAATATTTTTTAGATGATAGAATTGTATAATAAACTAAAATAGCGCATTAGAAGACAACCTAAATCCAACCACCCCCAAAAGTGGCCCTTAAATGCATTTCCCCAGACAAATGTTTCAAATAAAAATTGTAGATCTCTCTATGTATAATTGATATATTAAATTAAAAAAATATCGTTGGAGCCATTTTTGAGAAAATTGCAAAAAAGTAAAAAAAAAAAAAAAAAAAATTCAGTAAAGTGGTACTTCCGGTTGAGGAATTTTGTCATATAACGTACTGTCGGATCCCATGGTGATATCCAAACGGAATATCAAGTTTAAACTTTCTGCGATTTTTAGTTTTTTGAGCTATGCTGTTCACATACACACACACACAGACACATACAGCCCATTTGCCAAAAAACATTTTTTTTTTGAACTTAGGGGACCTCAAAACGGATATTTCAGGTGAAAACTCAATATCGAAAATTTGACACGATTACAATACTTTACATTAAGGAGTTAAAGAAAGTAAAAAAGAAAGAAAAAAGAAAAAAAACAATTCATAATCATTTTCATTTTAGAGTTAAATAATAATTAAATTAATCATGCATAAACTTCTCACCTTGGGATTAATTTGTATACAAGTTTAAATGATTAAAATTAAGGGTCGGTAGAAGCGTTATTAGCGGCTAGTTTAATAGATGTTGGTCTAAAGGGTAAGCAGTGGACCATCAGTGGAAATTACAGCAACATCAACAGTAAATAGAATTGTACAGGTGAATAGGCAAGGTGAATTTATTGGATAGAACATGTATTTGAATAAACAGTTCCAATTGTGATGAGATAATTTAGCATTAAGAAACCATTATATTACGGTTTTTTCACTAGCTTTTTTTATAAATTTAAAATTCGCTAAAACACAAGTAATTCTTTACTGAAGACTGAATTCAAGTACTACTACTAATAATAATATGCAATGTTGATTTCTGAAGGCTAAGGATTGGTCTATATGCCCCCCCCCCCTCGGTACTTTACATTAACCACCCATGCTGGTGAGAGCAAGAATATAATAATTAGGTAATAATAATGAAATAAGAAACAACGATATAAAATAAAATAAATCACTAATGAAATAGACGAACTCTACATAATGAATGGATGCATGGGCTGCCTGCACGTTCCGTCATTAGCGTTAACGTTTTACTCAGCTCGATGCGCACAATTTGAACAAGACAAATCAAAAACAGTTTAATTGGTTGGAAAAATGGATAAAGACTACTACTTCACTCAGCAAAAAATGGCCATTCGAAAGATACTGAATGAGACCACAAGACACGTAAGAAAAATGGAAGCAGCAGCATTGGACAACGAAGAAATGTGGATAATCGAGTCGTATGGGTCTGCCCAAAGAATGCCTACTCTGCAGGGTATCAACAGTCAGATATGAATCTTAGTACGACGATAAAATACTACGGTCTTCTCACAAACCCGCCGATTTTAATCCAGAGATTAAATCAGACTGAATTAATTGAAGGAACTGGCAAGATGAGTGAAGGAATCATGTTTATATTGTCTAAAGAGCCATGAGCTAATTAGAAATGATATGGGTATGAAAGATCTTATTCTTTCATGGTTAATGCTTTCTTTAAATATTCGTAAATCAATTCATGACACGTCTTTTTTATGATTCTTCTCCAGATTCTGTAACCCCAACCTTTTAACATTTCCAAGCGAAGTCTAGGCCTGCAGTGTTTCCTACGGCCCGTCCAAGTTATTGTCTTGCAGGCATTCTTTGAGCAGACTCATACGACTCGATTATCCACATTTCTACGCTGTCCAATGCCGCTATTTTTATTACATGTCTTATGGTCTCATTCAGTACCTTTCGAATGGCCATTTTTTGCTGAGTAAAGTAGGCATTCTCGAGAAAGATAAGTATACTACCAATAATGATCCATTCATATATTTGCTCTTTTTCCCTGTACCTTCAGATTTCTAATAATTCCATGAAGTTTTCTCTTATTAATTTATATCATTAATCCATAAGCTTGGAGTACCCTATTACTTCATCTTCGGATATAGGTGTGTATTAAGGAACCCAAATATTTACGTCCTTAAAATACTGCCCTTTTATTTCTCATTCTACAGGTGCACTGATTTTCTATTTTAACTTCTGTCTAGGCAGCTTGTAATTGGATTATGCAAAGGAGATAAATGATTCAAATAAAAATGCAAAGGAATAGACAGTCCTCTGTTGAGGGTAATTTCGCCATCTCCTGCAATTCTTAACAACCTCTTTTATGATTTCTGCATTATAACGATGAATATGCCACAACTTAGAGAACCATATTTGACCAAAGAAGTTGTGAAAAAATCGTTTAAAAGCCCGACAAGCCCAAGGTTTCAATCAGAGAAGTAATAAAACTTTGACAGAAGAAAATAGCGAATTTGCCACAAACATTCAAGAGCTTGCTGTTATTGAAGAGACTAAAACATAATTCTCAATGAAAAGCCTTTCTTCAGACAAGAGAGTTTCTTTTATCAAGCCATCCACACTAGCTAACTGACTGTTGGAACAATCAAACTATTCACTGCTCTCTTCATGCGGTCCGTATCAGCAACGCTACTATGCAACATCATCACTGTTCGCATGGGTAATCTGATTTCTTTTTATTCTTTCTTCCCATAAAGTTAGTTAAACATAAATTAAGTAATGTGTAGTAATGAGTTTTGTGTTTTATTCTTCAACATTACTAATCCTCATACCTGCTACCATTCTACATTTACAACTTGCGGAACATATTATCTTAGCGTCTCACGCTATGATCACGCACCTGAATAAATAATGTAGATTTCGCGTTCAGTGGCAACTCATTGCTCTGTAACCCTCATTGCATTTTGCCTTCATTAAAATTTTAAGAAGCTTTAGTAAGTTATAGCATCCTCCGCTTTTTTGCTCATCATCTTGGGTCTAGAAAGCTTTAGAAATAAATGCTGCTGCATTTTAATGGATCGAATCATGGGAATCGGGAACTAATCAGTCCCCACTTAAAGTTTAATGCTCCAACAAGCTTGTGGAGAGGACAAATTAAGGAGCACATCTAGGGGACTGGAAGGTGAAGTTAAAGATAGTAGGGATTAGTCAAATATATAAAATATATTCCCTGATATAAGATATATATAGAAAAGCCTAAATCTCACAGAAGGATGATTGAGTCACCGTCAAGCTTTTAAAGTTCAACATGTTCATCCACACACACTGTCACTCTGCCAGTCAATCTGTCATGCTCCCATACTATCACTCTAAAATATTACAGTGTAAAGACCTTGCAGTGACAATTATTTGCACATAATACAAACAATGTTCAGTAAGTATAATGTTATTCAACTTAACTATTTGTCTTTTCACAATCCGCTAAAACATTAACTACAGCATTTAAACGTAGTTTTATAGTTATATACAGACATTTCTTATAGATAGATTAAGAATACTAGATAAAAATAAGTAGGTTTAAAACAAAATTTTTACAGCATTAACACCCTAACAATTTAAAGATAACTTGAATTAATATCATAAAAAATTGTTAATTATTTGCAACAATTCGAACAATTATTTGCAACAATTGTATAACATAGATAATATTGATTGAATGTAATTTATAATGGAAATTCTTATAAAAAAAAGAAAAAAGAAAAAGAAATAGATACAGAAATTTATATAATCTACAAATATGCTATGATTTTGTACGTGCTAAAGCTATTTTAGTTGTGAACAGGAAAAAGGGAGTTCATAGTTCAAGAAGTTTAATGGAATATAAGTAAGATTTGAATAGATGTGGACTTTCACTTAAAATATCTGCATGACTTGGTACAGTGTTAGAGAGACTGGTGTTGGTCCCCACGCACTTCTCATAAAGAGGGAAGTGAAGGGAATAACTGGGAAGTAGAAGGATGAACAGCAGTAGGCAAAAACAAGGCCATTTGTAACTCGGATGCCGTTTTAATGGAACCGAGAATATGGTAATGGTTAGTACGAGGTGGTAGAGTTAGAGAACCAAGCCAAGGAGTCCCTTGTTAATAAAATATACAATTCCTGCTCTCACACAGTTTATATATATATATCGTTGTCTTTATCTCACTCATACATTAGTCTATCTACCTCTCTTTCGCTCTACCTCTACACACGAGCGCGCGCACACACACACACACACACACCAAACAGTTGCTCTGAAAGCTGGTTTGCCCTTGCATCACAAGACACCCTCCTTACCTTCCACCCAGCACTATAACCACCCTGTATCAACCATTTCACAAATGTATTCCACCTAAATTACAATCCTTTTTTCTTTCCTTTTCCCCACCTAAACTCGTACTCCACTGGGTTACTCTTTTTTTTTTCTACAACCATCCCCCTAACATTTTCTCCATCTAATACTACTTACTATCTTCTCTTCTTCTCTCTAACCTTCATAGTATATAATCTAACTTTGATGTTTCCTTAGCGTTGGTATAGAGAAGAACCTCCATGGAATAGGTTCAACTAAGTAATTTCTTGATATATCAGTTTTACAATTTCTTTTTTTTTCTTCTACGAAGAGCTCCATCACAATTAGCTTTAATGGATAAGATGTCCTTTTCATTTATTGGAAAAGGTAGAAAAAAAAATAAATAAACTTAGAAGGATTGAAGATTGGAAAAGAATAAAGTAAGATTAAGAATAATGGAAACAGAAACAGATATAAAATAAAACCAACACAAACTTAGTCTTATCTCTGTAATTACAAAAGATTATTTAAAAACAGAAAAGTATATTCATGTAATAAACTTCTGATAAATAACTGTCCAGTCTGCGAAAATTTATTGTATAGTGTAAGAGGGCGCGCAATTCTAAACGTTCACGATTGCTGGGTTGACTTCACTGTCTATTGGTCAGATAGCTATTCCTACCAAGGAATTAAATGAAATAAGCATAAAGTAAACAAAACAAAAAAAAAAACACCAACATCTTTTCTGCGCTAGGCTGGAGCTGATGTCGGCTAAAGGAGATGGATAACATCTACGTTTGCTATTCGTCAGCCGTGGTTAACACCATGGCCAATGGGGGCATCACTTTGCTGCGATACGCCTTTCCAATGTGAGGTACGACCGTTCTAGTTCGAACTGCTCGAAGAGCTACTAATCACAGCCAATTTGATATTCAGTTTCAGTATCAGTATCATCTACAATACTTGACAATGTCTCTGTCCTCCTGGTATTGGCCACAACACATGATGATCCACTAATGCCAGATCTGATCGCCAGATTCGGCCGAAGAAGCGTGTACTGGTGATGAGGCAGCCAGCGGGTGCAGCGAGTTCCGCCAGGTCGCTCCGTTGCCTTCCAAGGGGTGAGCCTTCTGAGGAGTGAGATTTCTGAGAAGAGGGAAGCGAGCAGGGACATGGCCCTCTAAGTAGCAACATCAAAGGAAACAATTAGCAGAAGAAGGACGACGAACACCCTATTAGAATAGCTGAGCAAGGCTAAGGAGCAATTAGAGAGGGCGCAGTAGACCTACGATCATGGACGAGGGGACCAGCCATGGCTTATTCCCTGAGCGTCATTTGGAAAACACTACCGTATCCATGGCTAGAGGAGTGAAGAAGAACCTATCTCCTGCCGAGGCACCCTTGCGATCTGCGTTCCAACCGGCGAAGGCAGCGCTGCAGAAGATTAAGTGGTCTGCTCATGGAGCTTCACTATGTGAAAAGAAGGAGTAATGTATGAGGGCGTGCAATTGAATATAAAATATTTAATGTATTAGAATAGTTGAAAATAATAGTAAAAGTAATAATTAAAATAGAGTTGAGTAGTTAGAAAATTAGGACACTGCTGAGGCGACATGTTACCACGCTGGCATAGCAGCTAGTGATTGAATTCATTCTGGTGAGTGTCGTGGACCAGGGTGGTCCTTCTGCACCTGTGGCTGATCCGGTAATTCCTAGCGCAGTAAGGTATTTTAAAGGTAAAGAATGTAGGTATGCCAGAATGGTCCAGCAGATAACAAGTAATATATAGTAGATAAGTGATAATAGATAATTGTTAGTATTTAGTTGATAGTAGATAGTAAGCTAAGGGTTACTTAATCGGGGTTTCTTGGTATAGTTGTAAGGGTATGTTATATAGTTGCATTAGGTATATATATTAACGGGGTAGTGTTGTATTAGTCTGGGTTATATGGTAACTTTCATACAGTGTACAGTTTTATAGTGTATAAATTGTCCCGTATACTCGTAGTCTGTTAAATTATAATAAATGTATGAGTTCTGAGTGTGACCTACTTTGGGTTCCTTGGCCGAACCTATATATCATAAGCAGAATTCGGGGACGTTTCAAATCATATGTTGAATTTATTAAAATTTTAGAATTCCTTTCAAATATCGCTATTGGTATAGCACATTGCCTCTTGAAGGTTCCAGCCTCCAGTTTTATCCGAAAAAATTATTTACTGACTGTTATTCTCATGGATATGAAAAGAAACCTTGGTGTAAAGTTAAACATAAAAAGTGTAAAAATAAGTCCACGTGGTATCTCAATAAAACTTTTAAAAGCTGGTGGACTGTCAGTCATCCAGGCACTAGCTACTGTCTTTCATTTAACCCTGAAGGGTAATCTTATTGCTGAAGATCTAAGTGTAGGAAATCTTTCATAAATTTTGTAAGAAAGGGAATATATACCCTTCTGTGCTAATTATGGGGATATAGTGTACAAAGTTCTGCTGCAAGAGTTTTGATAAGATTAAAAATTAATTATATGGCCTCTGATAAACAATACGGTTTTATTTCCAAGAGATCATACATCGACAATTCTTCATCCATGATTCAGTTGTCTCAAAACAATGCAGAAAAAAGAGCAAATAGTTTCATTTGGCATTTAGAGATTTGGAGAAGCTATACGGCTAAATCCCCAGGGAAAGAATGTAGAAGACGCTACACAAATTAGTGATGGAGTAAGGTCTTTATCGAGCTATAAAAAAGGCAAATGAAGGAAATATGTATAGAGTTAACCAGAGTCTATCAAGACCGTTTGAAACCAAGAAAGATAATAAATAAACTGAATCCTCAGAGGGATGCTGCTTGTCCCCTGTATTGTTTAAAAAATATGTGGACAATGTGAAGAAAAGTAGGTTTCACAAATGTGAAAAAATGGGTCCTAAAATTGAGGATAAAAACCTTCTTCAATATTTTTGTTGATAACCAAGTGATGTTAGTCCAGGATAAGAAGGCCAAGAACTTGATGATGAGGGAACTAACGGACTACTAAACTCACTGTGCAATGAAGATAAGTAATGAAAAGATGAATACACGTTGATATACCGTTTATTCAGAAAAACCTTGGAAGATTAAGAGTGGTGGAAATATATTACTGAAGAATGTGTCTAAAGAAGACAAAATGGAATAGGCTAAGAAATGAATATTATCAATCAGAAAATAGTAGTGTTAGTAAGGGTGGTAGAAAAAGTTGAGAGAAAAATGTTCACATGGTCCACATTAGACGAATGCTCCATGGAAGATTGCTAGGAAAGGTTATGAAGAGAAGTCCAGGAAGAAACAGGAGAAGGGGTAGACCATAAAGAAGATGGTAGGTTAACATTGAGGAGCTAAAGGTTACCAGAGGTTTGCGAGACGAGGATTGGCACAATCGAGAAATATGGGGGAAGATGTGATATGACGGCACCCTCCTCACAAAAAATTAAACCTGAATTCTGCTTTACCAAAAAACAAGAGAATTTCAGATAAACTTTAAGAAATATTTATGTTTTCATATAATTTGCAAATATTCTCTGAATAATATCTATATGTACATGCTTTCTTTTTGTGACAAAAGATAACAAAAAAAATTTCTGCATTCTGGAAAATTTAGGAAACTCACTAGTCATTTTTGATATATTATACTAACGCCTTGTAATAAAAAGTAAAGAGATTATTTGCTTTTTATCAGAAGGGTTTTCGTCCAACTTTCAATCAAGGATGCTCTCAGACGACCAATGAAATTTTCCCGTAAGAAATGTTAATGTAATGTATGAGTGCCTTAGTTTCCAAATAATTGCGTCTGCACCAACTTCTATTTGTTTGATCCAAAGAAAACAACCAATGCGTTTATAATCTATGTCCAAACTTATATAGAAAAATTATCGCATTGAAACTGAAATATATTCATTTTATAATAAAATTGTTTCTTTGTTAAAACATTAAATTAAAACATTTGCATATTCGATTTGGGCTGCATTTTTGGATTTATCGATTTCAGCTTGCTTCGTTTTATTATATTCATCTATTCATCAGGGCGTTGTGTTCATTACGTTCATGTTGAAAATTAAAAGTGACAGTGTTGCCAAATTTCAATGAAATAAATTTTAAATTTTTTGATGATATTGCTAGAATATTATTAATTATATAAAATTAAGAATTCTTAAATTAAAGATATTATTTAACATTTTAAAATAAATATAACAAAATATTAAATATCTGGAAATATAATATAATTTGCCTATAAACATTCTAAAGGTATCCTTCCTTTTTTCAACTGATTACTTTCCTTTCAGTTGGAGGTATCTTATTTTTAACAGCTTTATATCCTTATTAAACGTTTTAACTGCAGTAATATATATATAATAATTAACTCGATAGTAATTATTTTACAACTTTCGTCCCATCTTTTACATCACTGGCGCTAGTGTGGGCAAACCTGAATTCGAGAGTGATAGTGTAAAAGTTCTAATTTGTCCTCTTGTCAAATAAATATCTATTTGCCAATGCAACACTAACTACTACTTTTGTACAAACAATTCTCCTCTTTAATAGCTATTTTTTAAAGAATAAAGACATATAGCTTTTTATTCTTTATTTACTGAATATGTATATTTTCAGTATGTTTAAATGATAAATTGTGGTATATTGAAAAGTAATAAATTATGTAATGTATTAACTTAATAAATTATGCGTATAATATTTTATTTGATATAATATGAGAATTGCAAAAAGGAAATGTAAACAGTTTATAGAAGATGAGACGAAAGAGTCTGTGTAAAGGTATATCTGAAATGTAAATACTTTCCTAAAGAGAGAACGGTGAGCTTTGAATACAGAAGTACAGAGAAAGCAAAGAGAAAAAAAAGAGAGGTTGATATTTGAAAGAGCTGATGCGAGCATGTCGTCAGTCATGGTGCCATAGTAAGGTACCAGGGCGTCTCTCACTATGAACTGTATAAGAGGGAGCAAGTGAATCGAGGCGTAAACTGTAAGTCACCAGGGTGTCATCAGGCGCGTCTTTTCCTTCTCAACCTATTGCCGGCGTTCACACTATGCATTGGAGACGAAGGTTGAGAGAGGTCTATTTATTGGAGAGGATATAACGTGGAAGAAGTAGCTCCACTATATAGAAGATGTGTTAGTGAGAAGCTGGACTGGTTTCACTTTCCTCACTCCAAGCGCCAACCAATCAAACCCTTCAATCAGCTGAATCCTCCCCGCAACCCTTCCTTCAGTTTTCCTTTTCCCCATTCCTATCCCACCACCCCACAATTGAATGTGTACCTTCTTCTTATATCTTCTTCTTTTTCAGCTTATCTTCCATCAGCATCGCAATTCCTTCCTATTTGGTAAGTCTATCATAAGCATTACAACAAAATCTAATCAAATCACATGGCAAAAAAAAAAGACAAGAAATCTGAAGAAATAAGAAATCATTGCTATTACTCTGCTTTTTTTTTTTGCCAAATAATAGGAATATGCTTTTATCCAGATTGCGGTGTGCAAAATCAATATTTGATATGAGATGGATATTCATACAAAACTAGAACTGAGATTACTAAAAAATAAATGTAATACTCATGATGCAACTTCATGAAATAATTTGTACCAAAAAATTACCAAATTCAAGGACATATAATATAACAGTAACATAGCAAGGATTACACAGTAATAAGTGTTATAAATTAATAATGATTGTTCAGTATTATTTGCGCATTGGATTGAACGCAAAGTTACGATTCGAGTGCAGGCAGCGCTATACTTAGAATTTCTAAGTTTCTAAGAGTCTGTACTGTCCGATGGGTAGGCAGTGTTGTCGCTAACGGAGAAAGGCCGGCAATGCAAACTACGAAGACAAGAATAGTCATTTATTTGACAAGTGACAGAAGTAGGACACCCGAGTTCAGAGTTTGACCCGAGAGAGCGAGTGCTTCAAACTGGACGAAAATTGTAAAAAAATACTTCGCTCAAGTGTTGAATATAATTTCTTTTTTTTTTTTTGTCTGCAATCGTATTAAATTGGTTCGAAATTTATATGAATATAAAAATAATATGGAAACTTACAAATATTGAGAATGTAGTTTAATTCAATTCAAATACTCCCTCGCTCTATAAACTGTTCAGTTTGTTATAACATCAAATCCGCTATATCAGGAATTTGTTTTTGATTAGTTTTCGCGTATTGCCACTAGATGTCGGGTTAATTAGCGTTGAATAATGTTTCTTTCACACGCTAGTGAGAACAAAATTGTGTTTAACTTACTTTTGTGTGAAAGTTTAACTTTCTTCGCGAAATTTAGTGTAATAATCGCCACATTATTCTATGATTGCAGCAAAAACCATATTTTTTTTTTTTTTTTTTAATTACACGAGGCATCAGATCCACACAGTTATTGATTCAATTTATATATTTTTGTCAAATCCCTAAAAAATATCAAAATATTGAGCTATAAATATACGTGGCTAACTATAAAAATTATTACCATATATGTATATGATGATACGTGTTATACATATGGCCTCATATGTATACAATATTTACGATGGTGCCGTGATAACCGAGTGATTAAATATGGCACCGCGTGGCCGAGGTGCACTGCGCGGTTCTTGTTTCTACATCCGGCCCTGGGCTTGGATTTTATTTGTTTAGTTAATATCAGTAAACAATATGTTTGCTATCCACCTCCATCCACGTTATGTGATCGATAGGGACATATAAAGCCCGCTTGGACAAAACGACATAATCTTTATTTTACTTATATATTCACAATTTATTCATGACATACCTAAAAATTACTAAATTTTCATTAAAAAACAAAAATCTATTTTTGTCAAGATATCGCCTTCGATATTTAAGCAAATATCGGAATGAATATAAATATATTGATATGCAAATGATATAGCAAAAATTTTGTAATCTTAGCATTAAGTAATCTTTCCTTCTATTAAATTTTTCACTTTCAATAAGATATGACAACATAGGCAAGGTTTGTATTGCATTATAATGGAGTTGATAAGGAGAGAAATTAGTTTGAATAATTAGACGAGATATGAAGACACTGTTATAATATAACTATAAGCTTACACAAACTGCACTGGACTTGTAATGATATTATAGAATAAAGGGTTAGAGTAGAGTTATGACACCATGTGATGTATATGGTTGAATCTGATAGATAGATAGATGTCTAGATCTCTTGCTGGCTTATATACAGGTTCTCCTCACTCTAGCCTGCTTAAGTCAGAGAGTACCAGAAAGAGTCTGTTTTCTCTCGGTCGGGCTTGTGTTCTCTCTCTTTGCGTTACATTATCCCCTCTCCTGAAGAAATTTTTCACATGTAAAATATTTGAACGTGCTGCTGAATGATGTATCTTTGTAGCTCATCTGGTTTGGCTACGAATTTGTTGTAGCTAGCCTGGATTTGTTGAAGCTAGCGAAGTTGATATAGACTAGCTTTTGGTGCAGAAAGCTAGCGTTGATGCTGTTGCGAGCTAATGGAGTTGATGAGGAGAGAAATTGGGATTGATAAATTAGACGAGATATGAAGTATAATTTAGCAATATGCTTACACTAACTGCACTGGACTTGTAATGATTTTATAGATAAAATGGTGGGAGTAGAGATATGACACGATGCGGTGTATGGTGAATCTGATAGATTGATGTCTAGATCTCTCACTGGCTTATATACCGGTTCTCCCACTCTAGCCTGCTTAAGTCAGAGAGTACTAGAGAGTCTGTTTTCTCTCTCTTTCCGTTACATGTATGAAGCTTCAATGCAGTGTTTTAGTGAACATAATACATATATGCATATATTTGAACAGGAGGAAAGTAATGCCTACATATAAAAGACTGATTGAAAAGGAAAACCAAATGTAAAAATTAATGTATTTTAGAATTATAATGAGATGTTTATACGAAGATTTATAGAAATTTTTTTAAAGAAAAAAGATTTCTTTGTTGCTCTACGTTTCGGATACCATTGGTGCCCTTCTTTAGAAGCTCTGCAAAATTTTGTTACCGAAAAAGCTACCTTATTTTAAAGTAATTATAAAGTAAATTTTTTAAAAATCATTATTACAAAACTTTAATGTAATTTGAAATAATGTAACTTGTTCAATAATAAATTTTGCAGAGCTCCAGAAGAAGGGACCAATGGTGCCCGAAACGTGGAGGAACACAGAATTCTTTTTTCATTAAAACGCCTCTGGCCATTGCCGTATAAATATAATTAATTATAATTTTAATGCGTGAAGATTTAAAAACTATTCTTGAATTTTATTGTTCAATTTCGAAAATAAACACAAAAACAACTATTGTTCTTTTGAAATTCATTGCAGTAAGAAGTTTTGAGAAAATATTTAAGATCTGACACAAAAAATTTTAACAATATTCTTAGTATGATTATCAGGAGATTTTTTTGTTGGCCGTTAGTTATAATATGAAAACAGAATTAGTTGGCTTCACGACCAATTCAGGGTAAAAATCAAGAAACCAAAAAAAATATAACTTTTTTTTAATTGTTTTTTAATAATAATTAACACGTTCGACGTTTCGACAAACTTTGTTTGTCTTCTTCAGGAACAATACAAAACAAAAATAAATAAAGAGTTATAAACATAAAAAATTATAAAATAAACCACAAACAAAAAACAAAATACATTGGTGAGATTACAGTAGAAATGTTAAGTCTGTAATGAAAGGGTGTTTGTTGTAATGCAGAAGGTCAGGAGAAAGGGGGACCGTTATGTAAGTACCGTTATGTGAGGAGAAAGTAATGTATGGAGAGGGGATAGGAAAATTGCTTTTTCTATTTATTTTGTATAATTTTTTTTTTTTTCCATCCTTTAGGATTTTTTAAGGGAACAGAGGATGTAATTGTAATGGAAGAAATAAGGTCTTTATCTTTTTTATGATTAACAGGGTTAGTTGGAGATGGATGTGTATGGACTCAGTAAGGAGTCGCTTGGTGTTATTTCTTCCCATTACAATTACATCCTCTGTTCCCTTAAAAAATCCTAAAGGATTAAAAAAATTAAAAAAAAATTATACAAAATAAATAGAAAAAGCAATTTTCCTATCCTCTCTCCATACATTACTTTCTCCTCACATAACGGTACTTACATAACGGTCCCCCTTTCTCCTGACCTTCTGCATTACAACAAACACCCTTTCATTACAGACTTAACATTTCTACTGTAATCTCACCAATGTATTTTGTTTTTTGTTTGTGGTTTATTTTATAATTTTTATGTTTATAACTCTTTATTTATTTTTGTTTTGTATTGTTCCTGAAGAAGACAAACAAAGTTTGTCGAAACGTCGAACGTGTTAATTATTATTAAAAAACAATTAAAAAAAAGTTATATTTTTTTTGGTTTATTGATTTTTACCCTGAATTGGTCGTGAAGCCAACTAATTCTTGTTTTCACAATATTCTTAGTCTTTATAAAGTTTGTCTTAGAAAAATATCAGCAGCATTGTATGGATGGATACATTGCCTTTTTTCTAAAAAAGTGATTAGATCACTTTTTTTTGATGTGGGATTTAGAATGTGGCATTCAAAAGCTATTTCCACTTCCTATTAGATTAATTGACTGAATGATGAATATTACTTCCTCTTCTCCATATCTAGTTCAATACCTCAATCATGATCATAATCCCGAACAATGATATTTGTAGGTAATGATTTGATTAGTAGGAATGATTAGGTTCATAAAATTGGACCAATGAAATAAAATATTTTGGAAAAAATACGACTGAGTATCAGCTAATAAACGATAAAATGTTACATAACTACATTGTAATAGGATCCGAATCATCAAAGATTCATACGATCCGAAGAATGGAGACACACAAAAATGAATCATAAAAGTTAGTTATTCCCCACCTAGGCCAGACAAGGAAAGGGCAGTTACATTACAACAGTGTAAGACCAGTTTACAACCAGTCAGCAACCTATCGACTACCATCTTGTTATTTATTCAGCCAGTCTGTGTCTTTATATTTCTGTCGCTACCAAACTTCTATTTTACTATTAACTCCTTGCAGTTTGTTTGTTCTATTCATTATACAGTGTTCAGCATACCATCTAGTTTATTTCTCTAAAACGCATTCTCTCTCCTTCTCACATCCATTAAAAGATCAATAGAAAAAGAAATATCAACATTTATATGGACATTTAAGAAATCCAGATAATTTCGTTTGTCTCTTCCTTTCTCTTTACATTTTTAATTAATTATTAAAATAGCCGGGTTCCATCCTTCCTAAATCTAAAATTGTTGATAGTTAACTTCTTCTTTTTATAAGAATTTTTTAACGATTTCAAGAAGATGAAAAATAATAAAAATCAGAAAAGAATTCTAAAAAAAATAAATAGTAATTAAAAAAAAAACAGAATTTTAACGATACAGTTATATTTTCATATTACAAACCAATTTCCTTTGTTCTAATTTACTTCTAATATTTATATAGATAGAAATGATGCAATAGACATTAATAGTATAGAGTTTCCAAGGCAACAGCCACTTACGGAATTTAAAGGATGTTACAGGTGAAAAAAGAAAACAATAGATTGAAAAATAGAATTTACTTTTGCTCCGTCTTTCTCTAACTTGAAAAAGAACTCACAATGATCGAAAAAGAGATTATTTCTCCAGTCTTAAAAAGATAATATAATCTGAAAGGTTTACTATCTTTCTCACAATAATATGCACCTGCCTGCTGGTTACAAAAGTTGAAACGGATAAACCAGTTTTATCATTGGAATTATAAACACCTAGACTAGTATATCATACTAAACAACTGAACATACTTAATTTATTTGCTTATGTATCAACGTTTAAATCATAGAAATGGATTCTGAGACTGCAGAGCAACTATTTTTTTTTTTGTGTTATTTTTGTTTTAGGGATATTAAAGAAAATCCTCAATCCTTGATTTTTATGTTTTTATTTTTCCTTTTCTCTCTGCTAAACCTAACACATAACACTCAGTTAGTTCTTTTCCTATATATATTACATACTTTTTTATTACTTTCTCTTAGCCCTAGTAAGAGGAAGTATTGTAATCGTGTCAAATTTTCGATATCGAGTTTTCACGGGAAATATCCGTTTTGTGGTCCCTGAGTCCAAAAAAGTGGTTTTTAGCAAATGGTCTGTGTGTGTGTGTGTGAACAGCATAGCTCAAAAACGAAAAATCATAGAATGTTAAAACTTGATATTCCGTTTAGCTATCACCATGGGATCTGACAGTACGTTATCTGTCAAAATTCCACAACCGGAAGTACCACTTTACTAGATGTTATTTTTACTTTTTTGCAATTTACTCAAAAACGGCTCCAACGATTTTCTTTAAACTTCGTACATTAACTAGGCATATAAAGAGCTACAACTTATATTTGTAACATTTCTCTGGGAAAATTCATTTAAGGGCACTTTTAGGGGAGGGGTGGGGTTAGGTTTACATCTAAAGTACTATTTCAGTTTATTGGACAATTCGCTCATCCAAGTAATGTTAAATAGAATTAAATATATTGTTGAAATTCCAAGTTTGAAATAAATCGTATAACCAGAAGTGCGTTTACTTTTCCACTTTACTAAATGGTTTTTTTCACATTTTCGCGATTTTCTTAAAAATTGCTCCGATGATTTTCATGAAACACTTATATAAACTAAACATACAAAGATCTACAACTTTTATTTAAAACATTTCTCTGGGAAAATTCATTTAATGGCACTTTTAGGGGATGGGTGGGGTTATGTTTTTTTTCTCTTATGTGCTATCATAGTTGATTTTATAATTCTATCATCCAAACAAAATTAATTAGAATAAATAGATGGCCAAAAAATTCCGAGTTTCAAGGAAATTAGTAAACTGGAAATGCGCTTTTACTGAACAGTTTTTTCAGTTTTCGACGAATTTCATTAAATTTGGTTCACTAACTATTAAATTTGTCAATTATAATTTTGAGAAGTGGATTAAGAGAAAGTTGTGTGAGTGTTTCACACTAGATTTTTTTATATTTCAAAGATTTTTGTATTTTTGTATGCATGCAAAGTAAAGTACTTGCCTATTCTTTCAGGCGGGATTAACGTCCAATTAGGAAATTAGGTATTGCGGACGGGGGAGCACACACTTTACTTAACATTTTTTAATCGAATATAAAATTTAGCAGTTATACCGAGACTCGAACTGGAGACCTCCCAGTTACAAATCTATGCTCATAACCTCTACACCAACACCCATGAATTTTTAAAATGGGTATGCGGCTTAGAATCAAGGACGTATTGAAATCGAGTAAATATCTGGTTAATATTAACCTCAGAAAAAAGAATGGGTCAAGATTTATTTAAAATGAAATTTTATGACGATTTAATTATTTGAGATACGTTTTACAGTAAATATTGCATATTATTGAATGTAATTTAATAATGTAATTTAATAAATATTGTTTGGCAGTATTTCCAGAATGCCATGGCAACGATATTATTACTTTTGGCCGGGCCAAAATTAATCTATTTCCATCAACTCAAGCCTTAAAATTATAAGATGTTTTTACAAATTACCAGAGTTTTTTATAGTAAATACATTTTTTATTTGCTCTATATTTCAGGGATGTGAAATAAAAAGATTTCTTTATTTCAATCTCAACGTACAAATCTCCCTTTTACTCTAAAAAGAGTCGGTAATTTGTGCTCTCTAGGATTCAATTTTCCATTCTTATTAAATCTTCATTCTTTTACAATTAAAAATTCGACATATTCTATAGACTATTTTGTTTAGCATTCATTCCCCAATTGGATATCTAGATAGATTGTCAAAAATTTCTGTTCACTAGTCGAGTACGCATATACTCAAATTCTCTAGAATTCTTTCTGGCAACATTCTATTAGATTGTAGATTGTTGTAGGGGATTATTGCTCTGCGACCTGAAAGATCTATTGTGGACCACGAGCCTTCTCCAATACACAGCAGTGCAATCTGTAGCTGCATACAACACTGTCTATCACCGGACAGTGAGTTGTAGAACCTCCTTGGTAGAGAAAATCTAAAGGCAGCATGCTGGATTCAAACCCGGGATCTCCGCGTTGCTAGTCCGGAGCGCTACCACTGAGCTAATCCATTCATTCTTCCTTTGCTTTCGCCAATTAAGTAGAGGCGGAGACCCTAGTTTGTGTACTGTGTTTGTCCTTGTTTGTAAAGTGTAGAGTGCATGTAGGTTAAGTGTATTGTGTACTCTACTGACGAAATGCATGGAGTACTGAGCTGTGATAACCCTTCGGGTCGCTTCTCCCCAAGTAACTGCATGTAACAGATACCCCTTGCGGGCCAACATTCTATTAAGTTTAATGTTTGTCTTCTAAGATAATTTAATCATAGATAGGCAGAAATTATTAAATTTTATTCCATTTGTGAACAAATGCAATGAAATCGTTCGCTGGAATACACTGAATCATCCGAAATTAGAGTGTTGTCCTCGAAAAAATTTATTTTAAGTTAAATTACTTATTTATTTTATTAGCTATAAACTTTTGTTAGAGGTACCTAATAAAATATACTGATTGCATCAAATTTCATTTGACAAAAAAACATAATGAATTTTCTTTATAATTGTAAATATAGTCTGATTAGCCTTTTAAAAAGGAAATGCAATTCATCAACAAGTTTTATGGTAGAAGAGCATTAAATTGTTAAGTAGAAGAGCATCATTGTTAATGATAGGGCAATATGATAGATCTAGTGGTGAGGCTGATGAATGTTTTTGTTACGCTACTAGTCTGGGAAAACAAGCAGACCATTGCTGCTGTATGTCACACTTTTTAGATACGCTATATGGAATCCTTTACTCCTGTATGTACCATACAGACATGGTACAACATTTAGATTTTCTTTTACTTTTTTTTATTGTAGTGAATGTTATGCGCTTGGCTCGTTTAAACAAGACAAAAAAAAAAGAAAAGGTAAATCTCTTTCATCGCAGCAGCCAGTAAGATAGATGCCGCATGATGCGCTGTAAAACAAACAATAGGATCATTCCTTCCTTTCATGCTTGCTAATGAGCATGTATACTCACCATATAAAGCCTTATTAAGTTTTTACCCTTATAAAATATTTTTTGTTCGTTTAAATTTGAGCTAACTCCATGTAGAGTTTAGGAATTTTTTTATTATTATAAGTTTCTATTTGTTTGAAGGGTGGGGGGTTATGATACTTAAAAAAAATTTGCTTTAAAACACACACATGTTAATTAAAAAATTAAACGGAACTATTTATATGAATATATTTTTGGGAATACAATGGACTTCGCTTTGTGAGGTTAGATCTAATGGGTTTTGCAGATAACATAGTCGTAATGGCCAATAGTGCTAAGAATCTTCAGTATAATATAAACATTTTACTCGAAGAATTGAAGATGAATCTATTAGCGTGGGTAAAAAACTGAAACAATGATGATTATCCGAACAGGAGGGAAATAACCTTGGTTTTCACATTAAATAATCAATCTCTGCAACAAGTGTCCAACCTCAAGTTCCATGGAGCACGGCAGGATAGACTGAGAGGCAGGATTAACGACGGAGCAAGATTATCTCTTCTACGCTCTGAAGAGAGATTTTTTTAAGGAGTAAGGAAAGCAAATGAGTCGTATTCAGCACATTTCTTCTGATATTTCCCTGGACTTATATCAAGACAACGAAGCCAACTCCAACCAGCGAAAATGAAATTCCTTCGAAAAATTGAAGTCAAGACGCGTCGAGATAAAACAGGAAATACAGTCATAAGCAAGAATCTCGATGTAAAGTTTGTAGAGGAAACAATAAGTGATAATCAACTCAGATGGTTCGGTCACTTGTTACAGAGAAACTGCATGAACTGGTATATTTTTGTGAATGTTTCCTAATATCAAAATTAGATATTTGCTGTTTTTTTTTTTTATTTTTTAATTTAAGGCGAGTCAGGTTGATGGTTTTCTCAGTCCACTACTAGCCTGTGCACAATGTTCACTCGTTCGAACCCGGCCTCCGCGTTGTTAGTCCAATGTGCTACCATAACTGAGCTAAAATCCGCCCTTACTAAGATTTAGTATGAAATATTTTATGGATATTAAATGGTAGAATGTAAATGAAACCTTTTGTAGAAAAGCGAGAACCTCCAGAAATACTCAAAAAATCAATTTGATTTTCTTGAATTTCTTTTTACTTTCTCTTATTCCTAGTAAGAGAAAGTATTGTAATCGTGCCAAATTTTCGATACTTCGAGTTTTCACCGGAATATCCGTTTTGAGGTCCCCTGAGTCCAAAAAGTGGTTTTTAGCAAATGGTCTGTGTGTGTGTATGTATGTATGTGAACAGCATAGCTCAAAAACGAAAAATCGTAGAAAGTTCAAACTGATATTCCGTTTGATATCACCATATGATCTGACGGTGCGTCAGCCAAAATTCCTCAACCGGAAGTACCACTTTACTACTTAAAAATGTTTTTTTTTCACTTTTTTGCATTTTTTCCAAAATGGCTCCAACGATTTTCTCTAAACTTAGTATTTCAACTACACATAGAAAGATCTACAATTTTTATATGAATATTTTTCTGGGAAAATGTATTTAAGGGCACTTTTAAAAGAGGGGGGAGGGGGTTTGTATTCTAAAGTGGTTTTTCAGTTTATTACACAATTCTATCAGCTGAATAATATTAATTTGAATTAAATATGTTGTTGAAATTCCGAGTTGAAGAAAATCAGAACACCGGAAGTGCGTTTTTACTGAAAAGTATTTTTCAGTTTTCTGGTATTTTTTTACTTTCTTGGAATTTTCTCAAAAAGGCTCCCACGATTTTTTTCAAACTTGTTATATCAACTACAGATGTTAAGATCTACAACTTTTATTTCAAACATTTTTCTGGGAAAATTAATTTAAGGGCACTTTTTGGGGAGGGCTGTGGGTAGATTTTCCTCTTAAGTGCTATTTCAGTTTACCATACAATTCTGTCATTTAAATGTATTAATAAAAATTAAATGTGTTGTTGAAATTTCGAGTTTGAAAAAATCGGATGACCAGAAGTGCATTTTTACTGAAATTATTGGTTTTTCTCGAAAATGGCTTCAACAATTTTCTTTAACTAGGAATATGAACTACACATGTAAAGAGCTACAACTTTTATTTGAAACATTTCTCCTGGTGAAGTCCTTTAAAGGGGCTTTTGGGGCAGGGGTGGAGTTATGTTTTTTTCTCTAATGGGCTGTCATAGTTGATTATACAATTCTACCATCCGAACAAAATTAATTAGAAATAAATAGATGGCCAAAATTCCGAATTTCAAGAAAATTAGGAAACCAGAAGTGCGCTTTTTCTGAACATATTCAGTTTTCGACGAAGTCCAATGAATTTCATCAAATTTGGTACACAAACCATAAAATTTGTCAATTAGGTACAATTTTGAAAACTGGAGTGTGTGTGTGTTTCACACCAGATTTTTTAAATATCTTCTGTGGGAAGGCCAAACCCTAAGCTATCTAAACTTAAGATTCTTCTCAGAGTACTTCCGGCCTCTGGGTAGTTTTGTTTCGTTAGTTTCTAAAGAAATCAGCTAGCAAACCTGCATCTCTATTGGTCTACTGTGGCACCTACAAACTGACTAGTCCTCTCCAGTCCTATCTGTTTAATTAGACTTAGCAGTCTGGAGGAAGACTCCTCGTAAAGCTTGAAGGCGTCAACATCTGGTCCCCAAAGAGGCGATGTCTTATACGAGCAGAGTCTCTCACAATGAAACAATATGTGCAGTGCTGATTCCTCTTTCTCCTAGGCTATCCAACATCCTGGCTCATGGCCAGGTTAAGTAAGTCTAGAGAATAGATATTGATAAACATTTTCGCCTACTTTTGACCTCATTTTCGATCGATTTATTGTGTATCCATGCTTTGAGGATTGCGCACAAGAAGCATCTTGCATTGCGAGTTCTTTGGTTGCAGACAATTCTGCTATTCACCGGACAGTGAGGTGTAAAGGTTCCTATGGCGAAAGAATCTAAGGACACTACTGTTGGACACAAACCAACCCGGGAGATCCATCTTGCTACTCGCAATATTCTACCACTGAGCTAATCTCCCACAATTAGATTTGCATTGAAATATTTTACTCGAAGAATATAAAACATTTGCGCAGGGTCTACTAATATTTTTATGTATCAATTTATTCATATTCTTTCTCACCAATTACTTCTACATGTGAGCTTGTGTAGTGGAAGAACGAAATAGAAAAATAATAGTTTAGAGTTTAGAATATTTTATAGTATCCAAAATTGTATTTTGTTAATATTTTATAATTATCTTATTGCTGTGAATGATTTAATAAAAAGAGTGTATTTTAGAATCAGGTATATTAACCTGCGTCATTGCTATTGGGAAAACAAAGGCACAAAAATCCCGTTCGGTAAATTCTTTTGTAAAAGAAAATTCCCCCGCTAGAGAGAGAGAATTTAAAAGAATAAAGTCTGCCTTCAGCCTTCAAAGAATAAAGTCTGACTTCTGCTTTGTAACAACTAAGTCAGCATTCTGCTTCCAAAACCAGAACAGAACACTTCAGGAATCACTCTCTTAGTATCAGTGCCAGTTTCACAATATATTAAATTAGTTTATAATATCAAATAACTTGTAGTTATTATTTGAAGGAATATATTTATTTGTTAGCAGTGGTGATTTCTTGATTATTTCTTAATATTTCTATCTTTTCCTCAAACATACTTACAAGCCCTTTTCACTAAAACGCTCACGCCACAAGCTACCAATACACACTATCATCACACCATTACATTACACTTGTAATTAAAAAATAAATTAACTTGACGTTAGAATGAAACAAAGTAACATAGCTGTTAAAAAAAACAGTAAATTAATTAATAAAATGACTTGTCTATAAGAGCCGTTGGAAAAAAAGTGATGCAGCTCGCATATTTGTGGCAATTTCTCCGAATTAAGAAAAAAAAAATAAAAAAAAAAAAGAGAAAAATAGAGAAAGAACTTTATATACGACAATCTTTTTACTTTTTTTCTTTTATGGCCTGCAGGATATTGTGAAATGCTGTGGGAATTCACAATATAGCCCCTACTTTACTGTTCGTGTTGGATTATCTCAGCTTGGAATTACATTCCAATGATAATTCATCTAATTTTCTCTCTTTCTAACCATTGATAAAGCCTGTTATAAAAATGATAAATAAAAACTCTTTCTCGTAACTAGTTATAGTTGAGATATTCTAAAATATGAAGATAATTAAATTTTATAACGGGTGGTATATTTATTGTATATCTTACTGCATAACCAGTATATCTTAAATTTTATAAAATGCGACTGTTTTAATTTCTCTTAATTTCATTTTTAAAACTAAAACTATCTGAAACCCTAGATCACTAGGCTAAAAAACTCACTGAAATTTTCTTAGCAAATTCTTCACTGGAAAGAATATCATAATAAATTAATGTTCTGACAGTTTTTTATTATTACTTTAATGCTTGTATTTATTGTATATAGTTAATTTTTCTTCATTGTAAGTAGAATTTATGGATGAATTTGGCTGCATAATAATTGCTGGACCCTTCTAACCTGTGCTAGTTTGGTGCAAGATTTATACTATATGCATTCTAGATGCATTTAATTTGATTTTATTTACTTCTTTGAACTGGTATCTTACCGATTGGCTAGATTAAACTAGCCTCGCGCCCAACAAAAATATATATCTTATATACTCTAATTTCTATTGCCATGACAACCTGAATAAGGTCGTTATAATATATAATTATAATTTTAATTAATAATATTAATAATAATGAGCTTTGTATTTTCTTTTATAGGCTGTTTAGTATTTTATTTGAATTATGATGGGTTGATTTGAATTCCAATAAATTCTGAACCAGTTTTACAGCCTGAAGTTTTATTATATATTAAAAATATATAAAAACTTGTTTACATTTCTTTCTACAACGTTTCGGCTATTCACTTGCCATTATCAAGTAGTTTATTTTTGATTAGAGTATGTTATTTCTAAATTTCGTCATTTTTTTATATATATATATTTTTTTTGTTAATCAGTTTTAAATACATCGTTATTTTGCATAAATTATATGTTATTATGTTGATTCTTTTGATAAACTTGGATATATAATTATATCAGCGTCATATATTCTTAAACCACGTGGTTAGTGTTCTATTTTAAAGTTTATTTGCTTGTCTGTATTATTGATTATTGTTTTTTCCAGGCTGTATGTTTGAGTTGACCCTTACTTATAGCGTATATCTGGGTAACTATATACCAGATATTACCAGATATATAGTAATGTCTGAAAGAAATGTAAAAAGTTTTTATATATTTTTAATATATAATAAAACTTCAGGCTGTAAAACTGGTTCAGAATTTATTGGAATTCAAATCAACCCATCATAATTAATAATAATATTCTTTTACTTTAACAAAATTTGTTAATGTTTGGCAGAATTCTGCTATAGTTCACACTAGTCTAGCTAATAATTTTAAATCAGTGCCGCACGGAGAGATGAAATTTCTTTCGATGGACATATTTTATCCAACTTTATTTTCCCTTCTTCGCTCAAATTTAGGACCCGTAGCCATAAAAGACTCCAATCGCTTTGATGAAGTCCACATGGAACTAACATCCTAAGATAAATGAAATTTCAGCGCACTAAGATCTCACCATCGCACAATCTCACTCATGTCATTTTGATGATCACTTAAAACTGTCCACCCAGCTGTTCTAAAGTTTCGTCGGTCATCCCATTAGTCCCATGTGAATCTTTAATGGCCAATCTAAGAATAGTGCAAAATAAATTAGCAGCCGGAAGTCCAGTAACCAGAATACTGTATTCTATCATTGATTCATTGATCATAAACCAAAATTTCCAATTTTTTTTATAAGATTTATAATTTTTGTTGTATATCGATTAAAACTTCATTTAAAATGCATGTCTCAAGTGAAAAAAATGTAACACACTTAGGAGACGGACATCCACAAATCACTGCACAACACTACAAAGCCAACTAGAAGTCCAAATATGAAAAATTAAAATCAAGTTGATTAAAAGTGGCTTTCTTTCCTTGCAACAACTGTACTTATGAATCCAATCTTCCCTACAAGTCAACGTTATTTTAAAGTGCCACCGTTAACATTGTTGAATAAAGCAAAATTGCACCTTTTGTTTTTTTGACCCCAAACTTTTCGTAATTTCCCCATATGTTTTAAGTTATTAAGGTAAATAATCCACGTACCAGAACAAAAATTTAGCAAATTTTAGCATTCATCTTGGTAAACGGTGTGATACAGTATCACAGAATTAAACAAGGTAATTAAGTATAAAAAAAAATCATATTTGTGCCTTCTGAACGTGATATCACGTTCTGAAAATAGGGGATTGTCCGAAACCATTGAAATAAGCTAATGCGGAGAAATCTCTAATGATTTGTACTACATCTGTGATTACAATGTTGGAAAGAATCTAATGGGGTAGATCTCAAGCTGGAACTCCCTCAAACACCCCACTCCCAATATGAATGTTACAAATAAAAGTTGAAGCTTTTTATTGCGCTTATCTTCAGTTGGTACACTAGTTTAAAGGAAATCATAAGATCCACTTGAAGAAAATTGTGAAAATATAGATTGTAGATTTTTGTAGGGGATTATTGCACTGCGACCTGAAAGATCTATTGTGCCCCCTCGGAGCCTTCTCCAATGTACAGCCGGCCTCCAAGCAGCGTTCTCTAGCTAGAGACAACACTGCCCATCACCGGGCAGTGAATTGTAGAGGCTCCTAGGAAGAAAAAAATCTCAGAGCAGCATGCTAGATTTGAACCCGGGACCTCCGCGTTGCTAGTCCAGCGCGCTACCACTGAGCTAATCCCTTCCTTCTCCCTTGGCTTTCGCCAATTAATTGAGGAACGGAGACCCTAGTTTGTGTACTGTGTTTGTCCTTGTCTGTAAAGTGTAGAGTGTATGTAGTTTAAATGTATTGTGTACGGTTCTGATGAAGTGCATGGAGTACTGAGCTGTGGTAACCCGTGGGGTCGCTACTCCCCAAGTAACTGCATGCAACAGATACCCCTTGCGGACTTGTGAAAATATAATTTTCCATTGACCGAATTTCTTGAAACCTATCACTTTTGCCAAACATTTCTTACTCTTATAAACTCCATTTAATTATTCTAAATTACCCAGTGAAACAGTTGAAAACAGCCTTACCAGAATATTCTGGCTAGAACTGCAAAGAGATTTAAAGCACTAAAAGCTATTACTAACCTAGCTGCTCTCTATTAGCCAAATGGCTAAGCTTCCGTCACTAGTGCGAGAAGCAAGAGTTTGAATTTCTTAGAGTTTCTTAACGAATTTGATCCAGCCTTATGGCTAAAATTGGTATGCTAAAATTAAAACATATCACGTGGAAATTGGTTTTATAAAAATAATCTTTAGAAGAGATGAAGAGTTACACTAATTTGGGTGTAAAGATGAATTCTAATTTAAACTTCAAACCACAAATGAAGGGCAAACTCATGAACGGTGGTATACGTGGCATCGGTACTGTTTGGAATAACTTTATCGTTGATAAACATTTTAGATTATCAGTTAAATTTAAAATCATTGATTTGGTTTTGCTATCTATAATATGCTTTGAGCATTACGATGAATCAGAAATAATACAGAGGTACTTTATTATTATTCATGAATTTCCCATGAATGTACCTAATTAATTTATATATCTTGAGGCAGGCAGATCTAACTTTTTCAAATTTAATTTGAGCTTACACTTTTTTTTATGTGTTGAAGGCGATGTTTCAGCCATCCTAATGATAGTCTGACTTATACTGTTGGAAACAGAGTAATTAAAAATAAAACGTGTTAGTATACTGGTTGGAGGAAGTTGGTTTAGCATATGTAATCGTCAGGTGGATGAACATCCGAGGGGGGGACTGGAAACAGCAACCAGTGACTTTCCAACTAAAATTACTAATGATCAGCAAGCAGAATTTGAATTTTTGACAAAGAACTACCATGTCCAGCGTAAAAATCTGAATTTGAATTTATATGACCTATATTCATGTTACATGACCGAAATTTTCATTCTGGAATCTCATCAAATTATTTTCAAAATTTGTGAAGGATAACAAAATTCAAATTACAAGCATTGGTCCCATAATTAGACAGATTATGCTCACTCTGTAACATGTACACACTTTTGAATGTACTTTCCACTTGATTGCAGAATATACAAGAAAAATGGTATTTAGGAAATAAATCTTTCTCCATTAATGAATTTTTTTTAACTTATTAAATGGATCTAATTGGACTTTTTTTTTTTGTTACTATTATTTTTAGGGTCGCTTTATATTTCAGGCCATGCCTAATTCAAGAATTTTATTTTTAATTTATTATTTTAAGAATATTGTAATCATTAATATTGTTTTTCTCTTTTTATTTTTCTTTAGAAAGGATTAATATTATTTGTATTTTTTGGAATAAACTAAAGAGTAGGCTCTGACAGGCGGTAATATATACCACATCATTTTGATGTTTGCATTCCATTTTGTATATTTGTATTATATGTCAATAAATCTCGGAAGACGTAATCTAAATAACCTACGAAACTGAAAAGACGGATATATATTGTGGGGTTCAGCCAAATCTATAAACATACGAACTATTCAGACATTCTAATCCAAACTACTGCTAAAGATAGTTGACGGTCCCTTACTGTGTCACAAACCTCACACTTCATAACGATATCAACATCCCTTTGTAAATCAACATGCCAGAGCAAAATACCTCAAATACCTCATTGCTTTCTCTCATTGCTTGAATCCATTTGTACAATCAATTTGCCTCTATACTATTATTCCTAACAATCCTACACACCGCTTGAACCGCCAATAGCCCCGAAATTTCCTTCATTATTGATCAAGTATCTCTACGGTATCATCGGGTTCTCTACGGCATCTCTACGGTGCTCTCCTCCTGTTTCATTAATGCAAGATATCTCTCAGAGTATTTGCTCACATAATATATTGTATATATAAGTTTTATAAAGGAGCGGATGTCGGTGTAGTGGTTATGAGTATGGACTTGTAAGTGGGAGGTACCCAGTTCGAGTCACGCGTATAACTACTACATTTTATATTGGTTTCAAAAGTGTTAATAGTAAAGTAGGAGATCCGCCCTAGGCCACGACACCTAATTTGGTAGTTGGACGTTAAGTCCGCCTGAAAAAATAGGTATTACTTAATCATTTATTTTTTTTAAGTTTTATAGGATAGTAAATTTTTAAATAAAATTAAAAATAAAAAAACCTACTTATAATAACCTATTTAAACCTTCTTATAAACCTATTAATCAACAGGAGATAATGGTTGCAAATGCTATAGAGATAGTGAAATGTACTGTTTGTACTGTTATGTTATGTGTGTTTGTATGCTGGTAGCTTGCGTAGCACGAGCGGTTTAGTAAAAGGGCTTGTAAGTATATATGTTTAAGAGAGAAGTAATAAGAATAATTAAGAAAACACTGGTAGATTAAATTTAAATATATTCTTTAAAGATATTTAAATGCTATTCAATAACACAGCAATATTAATTACTGTACTGAATTTAGTTGGAATAAACTCTTACGTTATAACTTAAAACTGGCACAGTCCTGATGTGTTCTCCTCGGTGTTACAACAAAACTCTCTTGAAGGAATGTCTTCTAATTGTTCGTTCAATTCCTCCCCTGTGAGAAGAAAGGGGTAGTACAATGCTACCAAGGTTCATGAACTCTAAAAGACAATAGTGGTCTTCTACCTGAAATGTCCTTTTGCAAGGGAATTGTCACATATTCTTGATATTTTTGATTTTTTCAAATTAAATATATTTTTATGTTTCTTGCATCCATCATAATAGCAATGGCGTCCGTGCTGTGCCACGGGATTCCAGCACAAATTACCGTCTAATAGAGCTTGTCTATCTTAAGGCTGTAGCACTATATATTTAATTTAAATAAACAGCTAATATTATTTCTAAAGAACATACCAAAGTTTTATTTGATTCTCTTCAAATTTCATTTTATACTAAAAACATGCAGTCATGCACGATACAAATGGAAAAATAAAAAAAAAAAATTGAATCTACTCCTTTTCTTAACCATAATTTTTACTTTATCCACTTTTTTCTAGATAAAACAAAAATAAAAAAAAAATGCATTATACATTCAAGAAATATATAATATCATTTTACATTTTTATTATACTACAAAAACAAAAAAAACAAAAACGTGTCTAAAAACAACTAAAAAAAATATAGCGCTAACAAAACTGAAAATAAGATTCTCAAGATAAAAAATCATTTAATAGGAATTTTCCTCAGTTTCCACCACTGTTTTAGATATGTTCTTTCTCAGGTAAAATTTATTTCAAAACTTAGGTATATATATAAGTTGAAAAGCTCTTATCTTTTCCACTTTATTTTTCTTCTCCTTTATCCCCCCCCACCCCCGCTAGCCCTTCGTCACTTAAACTTCCTGCTAACCTACGGAGAGATTTTCATTTTTATTAGCAAGGATGGTCCTGTAAACTTTATAAAGAACTGGAATGGAAAAAAAAAAGAAAGAAAAAGAAATCTCGTTTAATTATACTAAGAATACATTTAAATTTTAATTAATAAAAAATTTAATTTTATTATTTAAATAAAATTGTTCTGTTCCGCTCTCCGTACAGGTTCTAAGTTTTTAAAGATCTGAGCGGTCTTTTCAACGGCTGAATCTACTACACTGAATCTACTTAATGGAAAAATTGTAAATGAAATGCAAAAAAAAAAAAATACTTACAAAGTAATTAATATACATGCAAGGATCAAGATAAAAAAAATAACTTTTTTATTTTTATTTGATATAATTAAATTCATTTTTAATGCAATTATTTATTTACAGATTTATTCAAAACTGCATTTTACAACGTAGAACTAAACACGTCTAGCAGTTGGGCTGAAACTGGATCCAAGGGACGTAACAATGACATGTTACAGGTTGTGTGATATTTTTACACAAACAAGAGATCTTATGATGGGTGGAAATTTTTTGGTTGATCGTTCAAAGCAGACATGGGTTTCCTGGCCGACGCTTGACTATATTATCCAGCAAGATAAAAGGGTCAGAGAGAGAGAGAGAGAGGAATCTGCAGAATATAATTTCAGGAAAACCACAATAAGGTATAGAGTGGTTCTAGCCCCCATAAGTTTGGATACTTTGAGCGTTGAAGAGGCATATAAGATTGATTATAGTCGGTACAGTAGCAGGTCGATCTTTTAGCGAATTTTTGGGTAGAACACAGTTGGCAATTTCATAGGAAGATAATGTTTCTGTCTTATTGGTTTCGCCACAAACACTGACCTTAATATTAAATATGCGGTAGAGAAAACATTAATGCTGCCTTTTTTTTGAACCATTCCAGAACTCTATTGTCCTGATATGTATGCCAATTAATGTGTAATTGAAGTTTAAAAGCGGTTTGATAGTAACTAAAGTTTCATCCACATTACAATATATTCTTCCAGGATAGTTGCTGGCAAAAATTTTAAACCGATGCTGGCCAGAACTACAGTGATTGGCTATAGGAGAAGATGATTATTATTATTATTATAAGGACGAGAGATGAAGAAATAATTTTTCTCTCGATTTTGCACGTGATTGCCCATACATTTGTTAGGAGAGACATATTTCGCCGACGAGGGGGGTCTAAAGCGCCTCTCCCACTTTTCCTTTGCTAATGGCACAGCCTTGGTTTGTTCAGGGAATTAGTTTCTTCGTCACTTTTTGCTGTTACTTAAGAAAATGGGACCACGATTCATAATTGGACTTACTAAATTCAAATTACGCGATGGACGGTTTTGGGCATTCACCCAAAATCGAGATAAGTTAATCAAAGTAATTAACTGGAAATATAGACATTTATGGACAATGGTGTTTTTTTAATGTTTAATGTATATATTTCCATTGGTGTGTTATATCTTTAAAATATATAATATTTTCTAAATTCCACTTACTAATTTTAATTTTATTCAAAGATTGACAGGCGAATATATGATGCTAGCTGATGACAAGTAAAAGAAGCAGGCAGAGTCGGACAAAGTCGCGGATTTCATCCAACGTTGAGAACCACAATCCAACAACTATTCAACGCTCCAGATCAATATTAACTGAATTTAAAACAGAATAGCAAAATGCAAATCTTGGGCTATTGCTGATGAATACAATCCATTTTAAACAGTTTACAAAAATAAGATCAATAAATTGGGAAAAAAAATTAAATAAAAAAAATGTTATAGGGAATACAGTGTTGCAGACAAATTTGTCTTGGAATGATTCTCTGATAGGTATTTAACAGGTAGTAGAGACATTGTACTGGCGAGTCAAGGTGTACTGGTAGTATGGACGCGGTGAACTAGACGGGTGTAGTGGAGAACTTGAAGCCTATCGAGAGTCACTGAATAATTCATGAATTTATCCATTGATTGATCGTGCGAAGCTACAATGGCTCCCTTTCTCCACTTTTCCAACTAAAGGAGATGGTCGCAAACCTAACCCCTCTTCAATCCCTCTTAGATCCAACTCCTTTCTACATCCTACGCTAAACCTCCTCCTACTTTCTAAGTCAGTGTATATATATATATCTTGGCTCTGCTCAACCGGCAGTTATTATTAAGATAAAATTTCTCATCTTTATCGCTAACGTTATCAATAAAAGAAAGATTACCAAAACTAACTTCTTGACTACAAACATCAATTTTTACTATAAATTCCTTCAGTTGGATAAGAGCAAATAAAAGTATAGAATGATTTATGCAAATTTAATCAATTATCAAAACAGGGAAGTTATATTTTCGTTGGAAATACGTAACGTCATTATTTCTATTTTCGTTTATTACAATATTTGCATTTATAGCTCCACTATACTTAGGAAGGAAATGATCTTCTTGCAAAGAGTATTAGAAAGACAAAATATAAATAAAAAAAACATGTTCACTCCAGTGAGGTTTGTTGGAGAATTATAAATTTGAGGAACCAAGGCCAATCTCACAGCAACCACTCTCCCTCAACACGCTGACGACACCTAGGAGTGGAAAGTAAAACCCCAAGTTAGTATAGAAGTACTGTGTTTAGAAAGTATTGTGCGTAATCGGTAGAGTGCGTGAACATTAGTAAATGCGGAACAGCAGCAGAATGATGAATCCAGGACTCTAAGTGTAAGTAATTCCAAGCATGCAATTATTATTAGTTTCATTTACAAAGGTTTTGCATTGTGGTAGTGTAAGCAACTTTCGCACATAATAAAGTTTCATTTATAAATTATGTTAATTAAGTAACTTCGATCACAATAGTATAAAACAAACTAACTCTACACAAAAACCATTACTGAGACTTATCTGGACCATTGAGCCGAACTGTGGGTTTCTGTCATTGAATCCAACATTCGAACAAAGTTCTTTGCCAGAATTAACAACTAACATTATCTTCCCTATTATATCTCAAATTGAACTCTCCATAAACATCTCAATATCATCTTTTTGTTGTCGAGTTAATCCATTCTCGCTTCCTTAAATTCCAGAATAGCCTAACCATTCATCCTATTGTATGTATAGGGTTATCCACATCCATCCAACCCGACAATTCGCTGGAAACAACGTTGGCCACGCGATCTCCTAATAATATAGCTTCCCTTTTCATATCTTGAGAGTTCCAGCACTGGTTGGATCCTATCAAGACACGTCTCTAATTGTGAAACTCCTTTTTACATTTATTTAGTGTATATTTATGTACAAGTTGTAAATCAAAATGAAATTAGTGTTCTGTAAAGTTTTCATATTAGATTTTATTTTTTTTTTTATGTCTGGTAACTAGAAATGAAAAACACAGCAGGGCAAACCTACAAAAGAATTTAGAAGGAAATATTTCTTAAGAAATTCAACTTCATTTTTTATAAATTAAAAAAAAAAAAACCTTTGGCGCAGGTCAGTCTATAAGCAACCATCAACAGTCAAATCAACATCTGATGAGTGTAAATTCTATGTTCGAAGGAGTCTAAGTAAGCAATCTAGAAACAGCCAATGTGAGAGCAGTCTTTCAAAAACTTATCATTAATTGTCTTTGGTTCTGCAAAACAACTCTTTAAAATTTAATTCAAGCAACAGCTAAAAAAAAGTAGTGGGCATTTAGAGTGTATAGTGTGTGTGTGTGTATTTTATTTCATCATCAACATTTTACTATTTATCTTGCCTCAATCATTTTATTACTATTATTATTATTATATTATTATTATTGTTATTATTATTATTTTTTTTTTATTTTTATTTATTTATTTTTTTTCCACAGGTGATACCTGGGTTATTCTCTTGCTTACGGGTTGCTTTTGCTACCAAGTAAGCTAGATGTGTCTTGTGTATCACGTGTTGTTCAGAAATTTCCGTACAGTGTTACAAGTTTTCAGTATGACAGCTTTCTGTATCTGTTGATGTATGTATGGGTGTAGTTCTAGTGTTTCTATGTTGCGGATGAAAGAGTGTGGTGTGACTCCTGTAGGTGATATTATAATTGGTAGTATTGTTATTTTGCTCTGCTTCCATATTTGTTTTATTTCTATTGCGAGAGGTGTGTATTTGTCTATTTTTTCCTGTTCTTTTGTTTTGATGTTTTTATCATTGGGGATGGATATGTCTATCATGTATGTGGTGTTCTCATTTTTGTTTACTAGTGTGATATCTGGTCTGTTGTAATCTATCGTGCGGTCAGTTCGTAGTGTTGTATCCCAGTAGAGCTTTGTGTTTGTGTTTTCCAGAACGGTTTGTGGGTGGTATTTGTAGTATGGGGTCCGTTCAGTAATAAGGTTATGTTTTAGTGCGAGTTCTTGGTGTAATATCTTTGCAGCTGCATTGTGTCTGTCTGTGTAGTCTGTGGCTGCCAACAGTTTGCATCCGCTGGTTATGTGTTCTATTGTTTCCGGGAATTGTTTACATTTTCGGCATTGGTCATTCTGTAAAGTGGTACTATTGCTTATGTGTTTGATGTAGTTTCTTGTGGCTATTACTTGGTCTTGTATTGCGATGTTGAATCCTTCTGTTTCTGGTTGCAGGTCACCTTTTGTTAGCCATGTGTATGAGTGTTTTTTGCTGATGTGTCTCTGGTGTACTGTATCATAGTGTCTACCGTGTATGGCTTTCTGTGACTAGCTGGCAAGCTTTTCTGTAATATGTGTGTCTTCGTTTCTAGGTGTGTTTACTGCGTCTTGTATATGCTCACTGAGGTTAGGAGGTGTGAACTGTTTGTCTGCTGTAATAATTGCTTTGTGTAGTCTGCTGTCTTTGCTATAAAAGTATGCCCGTATGTTCCAGATTTGGTTTTCGTGCAATTGTGAGATGTCTATGAGTCCTCGCCCGCCCTGTGTTCTTGGAAGTGTCGTTCGTTCGATGCATGATTTTGGGTGTAGCATTCGGTGTTTTGTAAGTAGTGTACGGTTTAGTCGGTTCAGTTCTTCGGTTTCTGTTTTAGACCATTTTTATTATTATTATTATTATTATTATTATTATTATTATTATTATTATTATTATTATTATAATTCTTTGGAAACTTTTCTTTAAAACAAAATTCCATTTATCTCTAAAATTAGCCGAGAATATTGTCATTTCAAAATAATATCGATGTTAATAAATAAAGAAATATCATTCTTAGTATTAGAGGGAAATTAATGATATTATTTTGGATAAAGATTATAATATAGTGAACATGGGAAACAGATGTTGCAGTAATATTATTCATTTGGAAAGTGTAAGGGACACTTGATGATGTCAGTATTGATCATGGTCACATATATAGGGCTGAACTCTTGACCATGGAGTATATTATATAATGGACTACACTAACTCATATTATACTTATTAATACTTGAATATATGGACCATTTAGAACAATTAAATACTTAATTTACTATCTGGATAGTATTTAAATACTTACATTATGATTATAATTGAAAATCATGCAAATTAATGTTTACGTAGGATGGATATGAATAAATTTAAATATTTTCTAAACAGCAAAATTTTTATTTTAAAGTAGTTCTAAAGATATGTAAGCACATAATGTTTTGAGATCAATTTTACACGTACTTTTAAATAATAATACTTCAATTATAACTATAACTATAAAGTAAAATATTCATGATTGAAATATCCTTTTAAATCTTAAAAAAGAAATATATATTGGGTTTATCAGCAATTGATTCAATGTGGTTCTCACATCAATTTCTTTACTAAGCAACTCGTTCAAAATTTTTCCTTTAATCTGTCGCATCTTGTAATCTAATTAAGGCTAGGCGGGTGACATGCAATTTTTAAGTTTTGCAATAGTTGCACAACAGTTTGATCAGCGAATGACAAAGTGCGTTGACATGTGCAACTAAACCGTCATGTGCCATCAACTTAGCATACATGCAATTAAACGATTCAGTTTTAAGATGAACTTCTACGAACTAGCGACGGTTTGTGCTCTTGAATTAAAACGGAGAAAGGACTTTCGGAGAAAGAAAAAATACTGGATACAGTTCCAATCACGTCACAACGACTGTTAAAAGGACAGTTTCATAAGTATATCAAGACTCACGTTCTTACCCAGAAAAGTTATGCGACAAAGAGATGCTGTAAAGTACGAAGATACATTATATGAATGCCACAAATATTTGTGGTAACTCATGGTGAGTCAACAGCAAGAGATTACTTTGTAAAACATTTCACATCACCACAAGAGTCAATTTCCTGGTAATATGAAAAATATAAATTCGAATTTCATAGACTCTAGCGTACCCTACTACCAAACTGGCATTTTCCACAGTTCTATTTTATCTGTGGGCACTAAACGTACTAAGCTTGCAACTGTTGATCACAAGTGAGCGTAGACACGTTAAAACCTGTATATGTTACAAAACAATTGCACGTAGTTGCGCAATCGTTTAGTTTGTGTCAAAACACAAACTGTTTAGTTGCTTAAATTGACAGTTGCATGTACGCGCGTTATCATACAACTGTGTAGGACTCATTTTCACGACAAAACTGTTGCACAACCAAAAGTTGCATGTGTGCAACTTATGCCTAGCATAAGTTGTTTTACATGTCGAATTTTTTCCCCCGAATTTGTTTTGACTGCAATATCTTCTAATTTATAAATTATAAAAAAAAAAATTCTTTGCCAAAACAATTCATAAAGAGCCAATGCTTGCCAGACCATTGGGACTCTTTTATTGAGGGAGCGTTTTGTAAAACGCCGCCGCCCTTTAGTTGTGGCCTACGTTGCCTAGGTTTGCTAGTAACATAGTTTCCCACTCAATCAGACGATGCTGGGTCAACATCGTCTTTGCCCTCACGGGGAATCGAACCATGAACTTTCCCACTAAGGGCGGCTAGCCATTAGAACAACGCGTGTGAACATAAATTCTAGTAAATCGTTAAATTTTAGTGGATAATCAATTTCTTGGTAGTCCATTTAATTAATTAATAATTATATAACATATAAATATTTAATTATAAGCGTCACTATCGCTGAGGTTTATTGTGGTACTGGGTTCAATTCCCTGATTTTATTTGATGTATTATAGGCAAACCAAAATTTCTTGAATCTCGGAAACTGGAGGAAATTATTATAGCTGATATTGAAGGAACGAATGCGAAAGTCATCGAGTATATAAAGATTCAAAATACTATAACGTTAGAAGGTTACATACAATGAGGGAAAAATACAATGTTGACAAAAAAAAATGCATTTCTTTCTTTAAAATAAAATTAAGTCTAGCAGGAATTAAACCAATGAACGCCAACTGCATGCCGAAATAGAAAGTAAACAAGCAAACTTCCCACCATTATCTCATGAACAATGTCTTTGTTCTGACTATAAATTTCTTCCATCGGAATCATTGCGATGTTCAAAATATTTTGGTCGACCTATAATATTATGCGCAGTATACTATAAAGTATATATGTAATCCACTTCCAACCACGACACCTACGTTTGCTGTTGGTGTTCCAACCTAAGAAGTGTTAGGTTTACGTGGTGAGACGTAAAGCCAACATGGGATCCTTTAGAAGAAAGTGGACAAGCACGAACACTTCTTCAGCGATCCCCAGCGGTCCCGGCGGATGTCCCAATACGAACATCAGCACTGACAAACTCAACAACATTCAGCCAATTCATTTAAGTCAAACAAAAGTTGTTGATATATAACTATTCTACGTTTAACGTTCCCCGTTTGACAAACTCTAATTCACTCATATACATATGTACAGATATGTTCTAAATACACTCGATGTATACTGATACCCAAGGAAGCAGCAACATTTCTTTTATACCGCAGTTGATTTCGCGAGCTTATTGCCACATTCTCTCTCACAAATATGAGTAAACCTATTTAAATTGTATGCGTAGTTTAACTTAGATACGCTTAAATAACTTAAAAGTTAATTACACAGATGGCTCGTGCAGTGATTTTTTTTTTTTTTTTTTATATACATAACTGAGAAACCTGAGCCCAGATATATGAGTGGAACCAGTTTGTCTAGAATACCAGGTGTCTGAGTTTATGTCATGCCATAATAATATGATATTAAAAAAAAAAATTCTGATTTCCAAAAACCACAAAGTGCTTCTATTACTGGAGTGTCTTGTTACCGATAGACTAATTCACTCGTATAATGACACCAATACAAAAAAAATATAAACAAAAACTGGCCTGATGTAAAATCAGATTTCAACTTTGAGTTTCAAAAAAATAACTTTAGTTATTCTGAGCGTTAGAAATTATCATATTTTTCCATAACTTTAGTAATTATTCTTACGTAAGATTTTTTTCTATTATATATATTTTTTGTTTTCTAAACAAAATTCATTTTTTTTTTTTTAATCAATCATACAGCTCATACATTTTGGCAATTTTATGAACGAATACACACAATTTAAATAGGTTTATTCCTATTTTGTGTGAGAGAGGATAGCCATGTGCTCGCGAAATCATTTGCGGTCTAAAAGAAATGTTGCTGCTTCTTTGGGTATCACTATACTTCGAGTGTACTTAGAAAATGTCTTAAAAAAGTGTGAATATCTTTTTACTTACTGTAACTAGTGTTAGACGAAGTATTTGCGATCGTGCAAGATTTTCGAAGTTGATTTATCACCGGAAATACATGTTTTGAGGTCCCCTGAGTCCAAAAAGTGTTTTTTTTTTTTTTTAGAAAATAGTCTGTATGTGTGTGTGTTGTGTGTTTGTGGATGTGTGTGAAAAGAATATCTCAAAAATGAAAAGTTGCAGGTAGCTCAAAACTTGGTATAACCACTGTGCATTCGTTTAGGATTAACCCCTGCATCAGACACGAAAATTTCGTGCAAAATCCATCAACCGGAAGGAAGTGCCACTTTACTGAATGGTTTTTTTTCTTCAGTTTTTTGTTCTTAGACTAATGAGAATTAAACACTAATAAACATTTTTAAACATTTTAAACACTAATAAGAATTGTAAGCGTGAAGAAAATTTGCCATTTCGCAGTAAAAGAAAGTCGTGTGAGTGTTTCACTCCAGATTTTTTCTTTATAATCAAATTTCGCACCGATTTCAAAACTATTTAAAAAAAAAAGAAGAGTATTTTAAATGTATTATTTAATAAAATTTGAAATTATCCCTTCTTGTTTTCAAAATATTTGTAAACGGAAAATGCATTGAAAAAAAAAAATACAAAATAAAATGAAATTCAAAATTTAAGAATTGTGAATTACTGTGAATTTCGTAAGGATTACTAATTAATCTTTCTTTTTAAACATCGTCACTGCTTATTGTAGAAAATATAGTTGGCGGTGGAGATATACTTAAAATGATGAATCAGATATGCCTTCATTAGAGTAATAAATAGAAAATAATAATATTAAAGTGTACGCTTTGTAGCACTTCAGACCTTGTACGCATGTTTTTAAATTTGAGCCCCAAGTGTTTTTCGTTTGCAACATATATATACTCGTAGCTATACGGATTAATACACAACATTTTGAAGCTAATTAAAAAAAGTCAAGCGTTTTTTTGTACTTAGCCAAGTTGTTTGCCACAAAATACAAAAAATATATAAATACATATATATATTTAATTTACTTTGTTACTTTAAAATATCATAAATTTAACATAGCCATTGACATTAAGCAGAATTAAGACTTGAATAACAACAAATTTCTGAAGGGACTGATATTTAAGCGTTCAATTTGGCAATTAATCTGTATGGAAGAAAGATTCAATATAGTCTAAAATGCGTTTTATTAATTTTCTGGTTTGGAACGAATCATAACAGTTTAGAGTTCGTGGAAAATGATAAGTTAGACCATACACAATTATTAATTGTCATATGTACAACTTTTCGTTTTAAGTAATCTAGAGCTAGCTAGAAACAATCTTAGATATGATGGCTAAGATCATGAACCTTATTCGAAATTTATAAAATTACAAATAGCAGATTTATAACATAATTATTTTTCAAATATACATGATTGGTATAAATCATTGACTTTAAAACATTGTATTAAAACAATATTTACAATTAATTAAACCTATTTTTTTTAAAGTATTCTAATTTACCATCCTTAATTTGAGAGCTTTTCTTCGACAAGTTTTTAAAAAAATTTAATAAAAATACGAGAAATGAAAGAAAAATGTAAATTTCATAACAAATAAAAATAATTACCAGTCAATTTTTCGCAGTTACTCTGATAGTAACTGACAGTCTATTTTTTTTTAAGATTATTCCATAATTCCTAGATTCCGTGAACTCCATAACCACTTTTGTAAACACAAATATAAAACACAAGACACAAATAATAAAATAAACAAACCGAAACAAGAAAATACAATAAAGTTGGGAATGCAAGCCGAATGAACAGTAAAAAGTTGTCCTAAAAGATTTTAAAGGGGTGAGAGGGAGAGAAGTTTCTCTCTATCTAGCAGCCACTTCCGCCATAGCCATGAATTTCCGGTGAATGACGTAACAGTAAAGCACATGTGTTGTCTGTTTAATAAGGGATAGAGAAGTTATGAAGGGGGTGTATATTTTGTTAGACACGTGGGTGACTCATAGTTATGACGCCACACGATGTACTTGGGAAAAAAGAAAAGAATTATTACCTAACTTTTATTGTTTTATTTTGTTTGTGTCAATATTTAAAAAAAAAAAAAAATTAATGGAAATAGTATCTGTAGATATATCGGCTGGTAAGGGTGCCGTGGCATTAGAGGATTAAAGGTAATGAACTAGCCGACCAACTGGCCCAGGGACGGAGCGAATACTCCGATTTGTGGATCGGAACCTTTCTGGAATAGCCAAAAGTATGGCGAGGGCGTCTCTGAGAGAATGGGCTCGGAGAGAGCACAATCGTCACTGGAGGCTAAGTACTGGGGCAAGACACGGCAAAATGGTCATGCCAGAGCTGTGTAGAAGAAAAACCAGAACGACTCTGGGTTTAAGCAGGTATAAGATCTGTCTGACAGCGGGCCTGTTTACGGGGCATGGTAGGTTCAAGAAACATCTGCACAAGGTGGGATTGGTTGATTCGGAGCCCTTGTGTAGACTGTGTCAGGAGGAGGTGGAAACGGCCTCTCATCTGTTGTTTGATTGCGTTTCAATCGGCAGATTGCGGTACGCGATCTTCGGCACGTTGAGGCCGGAGGAAATCGTACTCCAAAAAGGACTGGTGGGAAAGGTTCTGGACCTCATGAAGAGGGGGGGGGCTTCCTCTACTGAGGTGTTGAGGGGTTGGCACAATAAGCCTCAATGGTTGGGCTGCAGTGCGTGGGTTCGAGTCCCCCCCCCTGTGTCATTCTAATTCTAATCTGTAGATATATAAACAAAATATCATTATTATTATTATAATTTTATAATTTATTAAGCATCAACATCTGAGGTCACCAGAGGCTTTTCAGTGCTACTGCCAGCCTCCTGACAATTTTTTCACATGTCTAACAACGGACAGTGAGCTGTAGAGAGGTTACTTGCTAGTAAATCTAAAGGCAACACGGCTAGTCTCCTATTACCAGTCCAGTGGGCTAATCCACCACTGAGCTAATCAAGCCACCATTTAGAAGATACTTAACAGAATTCTTTGATTCAGCAATAAAGCTGAAGAAAACATGTGTTTCCTCCTATTATTTACCCTTTTACGAAGAAATATCAATTTGCTTTAATATAATGTTCGAAATTAATTTTTTATCGGAAACAACTTGAATTTTTTGTTTGTTTGGGACAATGAGGTCATTCTTTCCCCCTCCCCACTAAAATTATTATTATTATTATTTTTTTTTTGGTAGCTATTAACTTTCAACAAGAAATATTTCGACCAAACATCATCAGGATGTTTTGATAAAATAGTGCGATAACACAGACTTGTTCAGAACAAAATCTGTTTACACGAGTGTCTAAAATTGCCTCATTTATCTGATCAACTATGTTTAAGTTAACTACGACAAGGTTTGCCATTTCTCTCATCTAATTGACCAGATAATTTGCGGAATCGTCTAACAATTTTTTTTTTTACTTCCAAACAGTATTTTGTGATATTAATTTTATAATCTATTTAGAAATGTATACTCTTTCGTAAAAAAATTATGTATCAACATTTTTGTAATTTCATATCCATTTTTCCTCAGTACTTGCTATTAGATTTTTAATCATTTATCCATTTATACGAATGTACAGTTACAACTTTCTACTCATAATCTCTTGATTCATTTCAAAGTACAGCCTTAAACCACAAAAAAAAACAAAAAACAACTTTATCTAATTCTTAAGTAGCATCAGAAATTTAACTTATTTGTGGTTTTGTTTACCACACACACTAGGAATTGATTACTTCCAATCAGACCCCACATGATTACGTTAATGGTAATTTTGAAAATCGAACGTTTGGTTGAAATTATCAAAGATAAACAGGTAAACATCAATAAAAATCTACAATTTCTTGATCTAAGTTGTCTTTTGTTAAAAATGTACATATATATATGTTTTAACAGTTTTAATTGTGATTATTGTTTATTTCCATGAAAAGTAGCTTGTGAATATGCACAAAAAATTGTGACGCATCTTTAGAACATAGCCACAATAAATCACTGTAATTGGCTACATAATCGGATTATGTGAAGTAATTTCAAAAATACCCAACAAGAAAGAAAAGCAAGATGTGTTGCTTCTCTATAGAGCATTCTTTATCGTTGTTATGGAGTTAAAATGTAGAACAGCAACTCCACTCATAATTCTAAAGGCTTTCATGTAACCTACACCCATCACTTGCACATATTTTATGCTTAATATTTTATTTCTTTATTTACTTTTCACTTTACCTGTAAATGAAATGAGGGCCCCTTGCAAGCATCTCTCATATCGATTACAGATAAAATGCAAAACAATTTTTTTACAAATGGAAATAACATAAAAAGCATATTTTGTATATATTTCTTTTAATCGGGAGCTTCGCCACCGCACTCACTTTTACCACCCCTAGGCTTCCACAAAGTCGCGTTCAATAATAAAAAGAAATCCCCCTACGTCGGCCCAACTCGTAAGCTCGGATCACTGTTCTGTATAGTTTTAATTGCATTTTCTACTTACACTTTTGTAGTGGAAGAAGCAAATTGAATTAAATTGAAATAGATTTTATATTATTTTAAATAAATTCAGAGTTAAAAGGTAAAAGAAAGTTGACTGGCAAAAGGTAAAAATCCAGGTACACAAGACAACCGTTACAAGAAAAGTCAAAGCTGCCAGCACAATTGTCTTTTAACCGCCTTCTAGAAATCAAATATAAAGGGCAGGATTTTAACTACCAAGAGGAGCATTATTTGATCAGTTGCCTTATAGCATTCAACCAGTAATCATTCGAGAGAGAACATCTGTGTGCCAGTTAGTATTACGTAAGCATTTGTGTTTAAATAGTAAGTGTACTGAAGCTCTCACGGCCGGAGGAATTTTGTTTTCGAAATGTTGGCAACACTGTCGTGTAGCCTGATTCCTCCCCTCCGCAACGAGACCGGTTCGAGGTCAGTACGTTGAGAACTGTCGACGCGACAATACGTTTCGTGAAAAATGTCAATCCAATCTCCCGCCAAGTGTGAAATTCGCGGCGTCATCCGTTATCTCGTTTGGAAGGAAAAAACTCCGGTTGAGGTCTATAATGAGGTAAAAACTGCATATGGTGACAAAGCTATGAATCGTACGAATGTGTTCAAGTGGTGTCGTGAGTTTAAAAACGATCGTACGTCTGTGCATGATGATCAGAGAAGCTGAAGACCTTCAATTGTGACGGACGAAATTGTGGAAAAAATCGAAAATGCGTTCCGTGACGATCGCAGATTGACTGTGGATGAACTTTCTGCGATGTTTCCGCAAATCTCCAGATCTCTGCTACACGAAACCATCACAGAAACCCTCAGATATCGGAAACTGTCCGCGAGGTGGGTCCCAAAACAGCTGACAGACCAACACAAGTTGAATCGAGTGGAGGCCTCGAACTGCTCGAACTGCTTGCCTCGTTTAAATGGGATGTCCTGAACCATCCCGCGCATTCCCCTGACCTAGCACCTTCAGATTACTATCTCTTTACCTCCCTGAAGCTGCACATGGGTGGAAAAAGGTTTTCAACCGACGAGGAGGTGAAGGGGGAGGTGGAGAAGTGGACGAAGGGGTTGGCGGGAAACTACTTCGAGGAAGGCATCAAAAAATTAATACCCCGGTTCACCACCTGCATTGAGAGGTATGGTGACTATGTCGAAAAATAGTTTACATATGTACTAATGTAACCAGGTAATTTTTTTGTTCAAATAAAAATTTTTGTAACCTACAGAAATTCAGTACACTTACTTACTGGACATGCCTCGTAGCTCTATATATTTGATTCTGTATATTTATAAGTTAATTCAATATTAACAATTAATAATAAATTACTTTGTAAAGTTACTAAATTAATATATATGGTTAAATATGTTAATAGTTAAATATATCTCTATTTCTGAAACATTACTCTCTTTAAAAAGTTTCGAACACACTTAAGCCCTTTCAAACTCCAAATTTGACAATACAACGGTACTTCCCGATTTGACCGAAACCTTATAGTCGAGTCCCTACATAGCACGAATATCAAGTTTAAAATTTCTACGATATTCTGTTTTTCAGTTATACAGATCCCCCCACACACTGTACAATTTCTAATTACCAATTTTTCGGACTCAGGAGACCTCAAAGTGTGTATTTCTGGTGAAATCTCAACTTTGAAAGTTTGACACGATCGCAATACATCCCTCAGACGGCAGTGATAAAAAGTAAAAAAAATTCTTGATATATCTGAAATAAGCAACATTCTTTAATTACTTAAAATTTGGAACATGATTCAACATAACATTCATGAGTCCAAATTTTAACTTTGATTAAAAAGAAAAAAAAAATTATATTTATTTAAAATAAATGATATATAATACAATTAAAAAAATAACAAATTTATAAAATATGCGATGTATGCATTGTATGTAACTATTTTAATTTTTTAGAGTAATTCGTTATATTACATTTTTAGGAAAGCTAACAATGGAAATTTGATTAGTATAAAACGATAGTTATGTGTGGCAGTTGTTAATGAAACTAAGGAAAATATTGGTTGGATGGGGTCATCGAGAAAACATTTAGGTATCTTTCCTCAGGAACTACATAAAGACAAATAATCCGAAAATTGGATAATGTAGTGAGAAACAACACTGAAGTATTTTTGATTAGATATAAATATTATGTACCTATAAAATCCGATTAGATGTCATTAAATGCAGATAATGAGCTAGTTAAAGACTAATTACATTCAACTATGCATCTAACTTTGGATATCTATTATAGAATTGCTGTTAAAAAAACAAAAAAAAAAACATTCTAAACACAACAATGATAGAAGTATAAAAATAATTGGGAATAAAAATAGTAGAATGGAAGAGAACATTTGAAAGAAGAAGAAATGATGACGGAGTACAGACAGCTGACCAAGACAGCTAGTCAGAGCGAAAGAAATTATGATGGAGTACCCCAAGTCTTTCACGCTGTGCTACCACAAAATAAAATTTAACGTGCCATATATTTGGTGAGTAAAATATTATCTTATATTAATTTTACAAAATTATATCAAATCTACAAGTTTTTTTTTTTTTGTATAAATTATTTGCTTATTATTTTCTCAAAATGCAGAAATTATTATGATTAAATCAAATTTGCACGAGTTGAGTTTTTCTCCAAGAAAGAATGTTCCTGCTCCGAGCCCAATGAAAAGGCGTGTATGTTGCGAGTGCACGTATACAGGTAAGTGAATAGTATAACATAAAAATAGAAACCAGCAAGGCAATAAAACTTGATATTCCATTTGGTTATAACCAGGAAATTAGATATACAAAGATATCTAAATTCATAGGTTTTATCGAGAAATATAAATTTATGGAATGAATTTTCCATGATTTTCTTAAGTTACGTCCAAATAAGGATACTGTCATGGAACGGAAGTGGAGAGACGCGACATCTAGGTCACTGACGCCCGGAAACTCCTCAGTGCATTATTGGAATCTCTCGTTCTCATGTTACAGACCACACTGTCAACCACAGGGCAGTTTGCTGTAGAGGTTCCTAAGAAGAATAAATCTAAGGGGTGGCAGCACTGGACTAGAATCCAGGACAACTCGTTGGAGTTCAGCGCGCTATCACTGAGGTAATGTCTTTCTTGTAGGTGAATATCAATAATTTATTATAATATTGTAACGTTTTTTTTCCAAACTAGCTACTACAACTAGTTGCTATGTGGGTTCTTTTTAGATAAAACACACTAAATTCCTAACAACACCAATTTATTGTTGAACACAATAAATCTTAAATAAAACACTTAAATACATTGTACAAAACCACAAAAGTTCTCTCAGTTCACTTTTAACAAGCGCGCACTCCATTTGTAACAAGACTCACTCACTCGAGCTGTTCTTCGCCTATTTATACCAATCGAGAAGGTTCTGGAAACTTCTCGAACATTCTATGGTGCGCTAGACCATGGAAGACCGCTATAAAGCAATTCAGAAGCGCTCCGCTGTCGCTTCCCAGCGGCCTCGAGGAGAACTTGAGGTGCCTGCTTCTTCTCCTAGATGGCACTAGTGGCTGCGTTACAATATATTACTCACATTAGTACAACAAATAAAATTCAAAGCTAAGATGGAAATAAATTGAACTCTGTACTGAAATACGCCTTAGCTTGGCGGTCTTCGCCTATAACGACTCAGCTACATTAAAAACAATTTAATCTATTGCCGCAATTATTACGAGTTTAAAGAAAATCGATTGATGGGAAATGTAAATTATGAATACCTACATACATTCAGAGCTGTCAATTTTTTTCGAAACTTTTTTCCAAAAATATTCATTTTAGGGCAGTTCTAGTGAAGCTGGTACCATACAATTCTTCCATCTAAATCGTAATTTCATATGGTATTCCTTCACCTAGAATGTTCATACTACGAGGCATGTGCAGTAAGTAAGTGTACTGAATTTTTGTAGGTTACAAAAATTTTTATTTGAACAAAAAAGTTACCTGGTTACATTAGTATATATGTAAGCTATTTTCGACATAGTTACCATTCCTCTCAATGCAGGTGGTGAACCGGGGTATTAATTTTTTGATGCCTTCCTCGAAGTAGTTTTCCCCAACCCCCTCGACCACTTTTCCAACTCCCCTTCACCTCCTCGTCGGTTGAAAACCTGTTTCCACCCATGTGCAGCTTCAGGAAGGTAAAGAGATAGTAATCTGAAGGTGCTAGGTCAGGGGAATGCGCGGGATGGTCAGGACATCCCATTTAAATGAGGCAAGCAGTGTGTGGTCTGGCATTTTCGTGCAGCAGGCAGACTCCCTTTGTCAGCATGCCTCTCCTTTTGTTCTGAATCGCCCTCCGCAATTATTTTAGGGTCTCACAGTATCTTGCAGAGTTGATGGACTCCCCTTGAGACATATATTCAATTAAAATTATGCCTTGACAGTCCCAAAACACGGATGCCATGATTTTCTTGGCTGAAATTGTGGTTTTGAACTTTTTGGCGGAGGGTGAAGAGGTGTGACGCCACTGTTGAGACTGCCTTTTGGTTTCAGGTGTGTAGTGTGCAACCCAAGTTTCATCTCCAGTAATGATGGAGCGGAGAAATTCATCTCCATGGGAGTTTGTAGCGTCTCAAAAACTCTTGCCCGACCTTGAATATTTCACACTTGGCGAGAGATTGGATTGACATTTTGCACGAAACGTATTGTCGCGTCGACAGTTCTCAATGTACTGACCTCGAACCGGTCTCGTTGCGGAGGGGAGGAATCAGGCTACACGACAGTGTAGCCAACATGTCGCAAACAAAATCCCTCCGGCCGTGAGAGCCTCAGTACACTACTTATGGACATGCCTCGTATAATTTAAATAAACTGTGGCCACTAAACATTTACCGAAAATTCCAAAAATAATTTTTCTTTCAGTCAAAATGTTACAAAAGAAACATACATGAGCATAACGCATGCGCCTGTAGATCCATAAATTTTATTAAATTAATTTTTTTCGTTTTTGTTTATTTAAAGGTGAACAACATGAATAGTCCTTTGCATCTGAACTATATTAAAAAATAGACACTTCTTTGCCTATAAACTTTATCTATAAAACAATTCTATATTATTCAATTGTTTATTAAATTATCTTCTAGTTTATTACTCCAATATTTAATTAAGTCAATTCTATCTACTTCCTGCAACTTTATTTATAGATTTTTATTTTATTCTACGTTCTAGTAAATTAATTCAGTATTTTCTCTCTCTCTGAAATTTACTGTTTTCTACCAACTTTCTTTGATCAATATTTTCTTTTAGTTTCTCTATCTCTATTTTCTATTTTCCTATTCATTGTTTTCTACCAACCTCTTTAAATTAATGTTATATGCAATTCAATTTTTATTTATTTTCTACTATTTTTATACATTACGTACTCTTCAAATGTATATTATTACTTTATTATACACTCTTCAAATTTCCTTTTGCCCATCCCCACATTTAAAAATATCATGTCAAGACACAGCAACAAAGTTCTTCTATGCTCACTCCCTCGTAATTAACACCAAAGCCACAATTATTGTACCCCGTGCGATAGAAGCGGCGTACAGTCAAAGTAAATGAGATAAGATTGGGGAGTGGTGTTTTGTTTATTCCTACTTGGTTTAATTTAATTTTTAAAAGCCTTATTTCATGAACGAAATATCTTTTGTAAATATTGCATTATTTCAAATACTTAGTAAGTTAGTAAACTCCCACTACCACAAAACATTTTGAACGTTTATTTACTCGATGAGTTTCGTATTCTTTCGACGCTAAATTCGGCTGTAGTTCCTTCAATTGTTGAGGTTCAAGAAATTTTGGTCTCATATATATAGCAATATCATTAAAGACTTCAATTAAATTATTTTCATTTTACGCTGTGTATTATACACCAATATTTAATTTCTAATTCAATTTTGTTATCCATAATTTTTCTTTATTTATACACGTTTACTTATTATATAACCTCCGGCATATAAAAAAAATTAATCAGTATTATGTATAATAGATATAAGAAGGAGCGGATTGGGTTGAAGAGATGAATAAACTAGTAATAATGCTGAACACTGTATACTGAAGAAGTAACACAAACTGCCAGGACTTTACACGAATATAGAAATTGGTAGCGAGAGATACAAATCTCTCTCTTCCCTAGAGTGAGGGAAGAGGAGGGTAGTAGTTGGTTGCTGACGCGTTGTAACTACTGCATAAACTGTTGAAAGACTCTTCTCTGTAGAACTAGCTTGGCTGTATATATACGGAACGTCCTACTTTATACAGGCCTAAGTAGCGAGTAAGGTTCTCAATTTTGTGTTTCTCTCTCTGCTTTGGATCCCTCTCTTCGGATCTGAAATGTAATTGGTGATGTTGTGTTGTATGTTTGTAGTAGTACGAGCGGTTTAGTAAAAGGGCTTGTAAGTATATATGTTTAAGAGTGAAGTATCAAGAAAGTAGTCACCACTGCTAACAATAAATATATTCTATTAAAATAATAACTACAAGTTATTTGCAAAATATTATAAACTTATTAATTATTGTGAAACTGCCACTGATTTTTAGAGATTCCTGAAGCAAGTGTTCTGGCTTTGAAAGCAGAATGCAGACTGTTCCAAGAATGCCCTGCTCTAGCTGGGGATTTTCTCTTACAAAAGAGTTGGCCTAACGGATTCTTATGCCTTTGTTTCTTTAATTGCAATGACCTTACATTGTAGTACCTGACTCTAAATACGCTCTTTTTGAAGGTAAATTCACTATTTATTTTCCAAAACTGCTTCACTTAAATATTGTCAAAATTCACTCAACTATTTTTCAAAACTATTATTTTTGCAATTATTTCTTCCACTACAGATCCTATTACAGGTGTATAAAAGAAACTTAAATTTGATGACAACTCCCCACACAAAATTGATAATTAAACTTTGACGATGGATGAGAATTCGAAACCGGGCAGAAGAAACATAAAAGGATCATGCTACGATGCGATAAAATCCCAAATTTAACCAGCATTACGAATCTTTCATATAATGAAACAGTGGGCTCTCTATTTACCTGGGACGAGATTCTTGCAGTTCTGAGTAACTTAAAAAAATAATAAAGCCCCAGAATTTGACCGAATTACTTCTGAATTTTATAAAAATGCTCTTGAAGCATTCTTGGAGTTACTTTTATCTTTTTTTTTAATTATATTTATGAGGTTGGCTTATTACCACCGTCATTTAATAGATATCATATAGATATTATTATTATTATTATTATTTATTATTTATTTATTCAAATTTGTTCAAAGGTAAAACCTGTTACAAATGGAGTTCTGCTACTTAGTACTATGGCAAACATTTCCTAATATAATATATTAATCACAACACAAAAACCAAAAGCCGGGAACTTAAAATAAACTAAATAAAATTAAATAAATATTAACTTACACATAACAAAATGAAATTATAACTGATCACTCATTTAGAGCAAAGGCTCTTAATTTCAACACATTTTCAAGAAACTTATAGATACGATATATTTTATGTTCAACAGGAGTATTGTAAAACAGATTTGTAAATTCAGAATTGGCATCATTTTCTACAATTATATTTAATTGTTTTCTAAATAGCTTATATAATGGACACTTTATAAATATATGTGTTAAAGTTTCAGGTTCGTTTAAATTACATAAAAGGCAAAGGTTTTTTGGATTAATTTTATAGGTAGTTTTATTAAATGTAAGTTTGATAAGATAAGGGCCAGAAAGTCTTATTTGGGCGTAAAGTTTGATAAATTTGAAAGGAATAGAGCTCTGAAGATATTTCTGGGTTTCATTCAACAATACTGCATTATTCCAAAATACATTAAAAGATGACTTTGAGACTCTTTCTAAATCAACTTGAATTAAATAATTTTTGTATCTTTCTAAAGTTATTTTAATATTTCTCTTAACTTTGACCAGCTCCTGTAAAGGACCTAAATCGTCCATAGGAATGCATTTCAGGCATTCCTTGGCTTGTAAAAACCAATTATATTTTATCTCCCCTGGTTTAAGTTCACTATAATTTACAAGGGTCGCAAAACAGAGATATAGAAAACTATTTTCGGCTGAATTACTGATTTTAAACATCCAATGAGAGTTGATTTTAAAATATTAAATGAAAGTTTTAACTGTTCAGTCTCCAATCTAATTAAGTGATTTGGTGTGGTCCGCGGGAGACACAGTAAACGTTAATAATAATTCGTTTGTACTTTTTCCAATTGATCGCCATGCCTCGATGCCCATACAGGACAGCAATATAGTAAACAGCTTTTCACTAAAGACTGAAATAAATACGTTCTAGACTTCCAGGAGTTGATTTTCCTTTACAAAGAATATTTATCGCTGTTCCTGTTGCCGCATTCGCTTTGGCGATCGAGGAAGATACAGTATCGGTAAATTGCCCAGACCGAGAAAAAGTTATACCTAAGTAGTCAAATTGTTTTACTTCTTCTATTTCTTGATTCTTGAAATAAAATTTCCTTTGTTTTTTGGGTTCCCTTCCTAAACCTAATTTTAGAATTATAGATATTATTACTGAAAGGGATGAATTGAAGGGAGCATTCAGAGGGAGCCAAAACCTAGTCATGGGATGTAGGGCCAGCAAAGAAAAAGAAGATGAGCTGTAAATTTAATAAAGAACTGAAATAGTAGTACAAAATGTAAATTAATCTTAATTTTTTCACTTATACTGTCTTTTTTTTATTAAAATGGCGAAATTTTTCATCAAAAAATAAGTTGATATGAAATATAAATACTTCTACAGAGAATATAAGAAGTAATACAGTCTTAAAGGATTATAATCTTTATCACTGATTATTATTTATTACCCCATACAAATGAAACACATATTATTTTCCCAGATTAGTGTTAAATAAAAATTAATACACCCATAAAAGATAAATAAAGCTTTGTACAATATTCTATGGCTTTTCAAATTATACAATATAATATATTTTGTTTATTATATTATTGTTTTAGTACTTGGTATTTTGCTTGAAATTTAGCGAAAGCGAATTAGTGAACAGTCCTAAAACCGCCTTAGTATTACTACTTGTTCTATAACCCTTGTCTTGATGCCATAAATTCACTAGCTGTATACCTCTCCCTTTTGCTCACACTATATACTAAACCACCATTCCATTACATTCACTAACAAACGCCGAGACTATAGTTGTTATATACACACTCCTTGATATTAGCAATTTAAATGTCATTAGAGTTGGTTTAACACTTATTTCTATGTGATATTAACCAATTTTCATATTATATATACTGTTTTTATTGCAGGATTATATAAATTAACTTGCAAAATTATTTGTAATCCCTAAATAATTGGTAATAATTTAAATTTTATTATTATAGTAAAATTATAGCATTTTTAACAAACTCGTATTAAGTCTATATTTATATAAAAAGCATTAATCTCAAAATATAATTAAAAGATTCAGTATGTTTAAACAAAAAAAATTCATTACAAATTTATTGTAATATTAATTATGTTTATAATTTAAATAATATTATCACTCATTTTCTGTTACCGAAATTTTGATAGCTCTTTTTGACACTTTGTTAAATTAAATATTAGGCAGCTGGTAACGTAGAATTTTAACAAATACTCGTAGCACTTTATAGAATAGCGTGGAGTCCATCCCTGAACCTTCTAAAATAAAAAATTCTCTGGAAAATTTTTCAAAAAGTTTAAAAAAATTGCGGAAAACTAAAGAAAAAAGAAGTCTCAGAAAACTCACACTTTCGATCAACTAATTTTCTTCAAAGTTAGAATTTAAGCAACCAATTAAATTCTTTGTAACATTCTACAGATGATGGTAGAATTCCAACAAATACATTGAAGTAATAATACAATTAAAAGAAAGGCGTTCACTGTTCTTCAGAATCATTCAAAAATTAGTTATCCTAGAAAAATGTCTAACAAAAGCAATAGTCTTTATATGATTGATTACCATATTATCAACTTTAAAAGAAACCAGTGATGCCTCTCCGAGATAATCGAGGGAATAAAAAAAATAAAAGTTCAATAATTGTATAACTTCCGGTAGATCGATCTTCTTCTTCTTCTTCTTCTTCTTCTTCTTCAAGCTTGGTATTTTAGTGAATTCTATGTAACTTGTCTTAGCTGGTAGAAACGTATAATATGCGGAAATGGCATTTTAGAGAGAAGTTATAATCACCACTTCCTTAGAAGTTTTTAAATAAATTTTTTCTAGAAATAAATAAAAGTGATAGAACTATACGTGTAAATTACATAATAACAAATACATGATTGATAAGGCATGCTCCAAAAAAATTGGCGATACTTATAATTCTGTGGTTCATATTATAATGGATGGAGAGAATTTAGGTCTGGTTGATGAAATGAGATTGACTTTGTTAACACTGGTTAACTAATATATTAATTAAGAGGCACAGACTGCCTGGACTTTACTACAATAGAGAATGGTTAAGGTAGAATGGTAAATGGGTAATGACACGTAGTGATTGGCTATATTGAACTGGAGTCCGTCCCTGCATTTATACAGTTTCTCCCACTGCAGTCCGAGAGAGTGCTTGGGTTTGTTTCTCTTCTCTTTACTGTCTTTGGTTGCTGATCTCTTTTTGGTTGCTGTTACAATATAATTATATAGATACAAATATTATTTACAACATATTTTTATATATATATATTATGAAATGGAATGAAATATGGTAAATATATTTTTCGTTTAAGTAAAATCCAGTTTACTTTGTATGTTGTGTATTTTATATATTTGTATCGCATGGTCGAACTCGGGCAATTAATTATATTCATCAACGATTTAAACAAAATTGTAACGGTTATTGAGAAAGTTGAAAAAAACTGGAAAAGCTATTTAGTAAAATTGTATACAAAATTTAATGTATATTAAGAATATTCATTAATAATAATAATTATGATTATTTAAAAAAATAAAAATACAAGCATTTTATGTAACTAAATGAAACCAATCCTATGGCGCAAAAGCTGAAGAAGAGCCATGATCATCTCCCAGTGGCAATTTTTATTGGTGCACAAGAGATCAGTTAGCCGATCCGATTACCATAGTCGTGTTTTTTATATTCGCTGAGCTCCCTACTTTAACTGATTCCACATCTGAGTCCTCAGGAGACTCGAATTACTACCAAGAAAGCATCAAAAAAGATAGTATATATATATGACTTAAGTCATCATTGGAAACTGACATATTATTTTAATATGAGCACTAAATGGATTTGTGCACAAAAACTGAATGATTTTTCTATGATTATTTAAGTTTCACATTTTCCTTAATGGAGAGAGTACTAATTATGGATAAAAGAAAACATATTGGTTTAGCTAAATATTTAGAAGTGCACTGGAGTTATTTTTTTTATTTTTTTATAATTTCTTTCGATAAATATAGAAATCAAGAGTTTGAATAAATTATAAAATTTGGGGTTTGTTAATAATTTCATTGTCAATATCTTATTCCTATATTTCTTAATTTTCTATAAAACAATGATTATTCTATGTTAATACAAATAATTGTTTTTCTAGAACTTTTTCAATAAAAAGTTATACATCAGAATTTTGCATTTTTTTCCGAACATTGATAGATCGCGTTGTTATTGGGGAAAATCGATCAGTCGCCCCTCTCTGTACGGTAAACAGACATCCATCATCTATTCATTTTATGTTTGCTAGTGGCTTAGTCAACAAGTGATTAATTAAAAATAATAATGATAGTTATATTTTTTAGAATTTCTTTAAAAAAGCGAATTATTAAATAATTATTTGAAAACTGGGATTTATACATTAACATATAATAGGGAAGAATATTTTTCATGTAAAAGCTTCCTGGAATCACAATTACAGAAACGTTTTCTTGAAAGTCAAAACAATAACAGAAATAAACGGTTTCTGAAGAAAGAAAAAAAATTATACAAAGAAAAAAAAAAATATGGGGTATCAAATATTAATTCTACCATTCAGTACAGTTCAGTACTTCAGTACATTGGCAAAAATACACACACACACACACATATACAGGGTGATCAGAGTTATATGCTCCACCCACTTTTTTTTTAAACGGCGGGAAATTTCGAAAAAATAGAAAACGTATTTAATCATTTTTAGTCTAGTTTATTTTCAGTGATTGATCCATTTTTTAAACCCCAATATCCCGAGATACAGCATCCAACTTTTTTTTTTCAAATGGAACATTATATTTTTTTTTGCATATTTTTATAGTACTTTAGCCTCTAAAAAAAAAAAAAAAAATTTTAAATCGGTTAGGTTTTTCAAAAGTTATGGTAATTTAAAATATGAAAAACAAATTTCAGTTTAATGTCAAAATTACCTTATTTTTTCTTTAAAGAAGCTCTTCAAACTGGACACTATCAACGGATAGGCAAGCCAAAGCTCTGGACTCCCACGCTCCGTTTGTAGCAGCACTTAGGTGGCAAAGTCAACATCTAGGCAGGCTAGAGTTATTCGACGTTCCATATCTTCGACTGAAGCCACGGGATTAAGGTTACTGTACACTTTATTTTTTAGATATCCCCACAAAAAATGCACAATTTTATGGACTGATGAATCAAAGTTTACCAACAATGGCCTTCTAATCGTTGGAACTTTAGAATATGGGCAGAAGAAAATCCACAAGTTACCTTCGCCACACGCCATCAGGTTGTTTTTTCTACAAACGTTTGGTGTGGAGTTTTAGGAAACCAACTAATCGGCCCATACTTCTACAGAGGGAACTTAACTGGTGAAAGGTATCTAACTTTTTTAAGAGACATTTTGCCAGTTCTGCTGGAAGATGTTCCTCTAAAACGTCGGCTAGATATGTATTTTCAACAAGATGGTTGCCCGGCACATAATGCGAGAGTTGTTCGACGTTACCTGGACAGAAATTTCCACGAAAAGTGGTTAGGAACTCATGGTCCGATCCAATGGCCACCTCGATCTCCGGACTTAACCCCAATGGACTATTTTTTGTGGGGATATCTAAAAAATAAAGTGTACAGTAACCTTAATCCCGTGCCTTCAGTCGAAGATCTGGAACGTCGAATAACTCTAGCCTGCCTAGATGTTGACTTTGCCACCTAAGTGCTGCTACAAACAGAGCGTAGGAGTCCAGAGCTTTGGCTTGCCTATCCGTTGATGGTGCCCAGTTTGAAGAGCTTCTTAAGAAAAAATAAGGTAATTTTGAAATTAAACTGAAATTTGTTTTTCACATTTTAAATTGCCATAACTTTTGAAAAACCTAACCGATTTTAAATTTTTTCTTTTTTTTTCTTTTAGAGGCTCAATTACTATAAAAATATGCAAAAAAAAATATAATGTTCCATTTGAAAAAAAAAGTTGGATGCTGTATCTCGGGATATTGGGGTATAAAAAAATGGTTCAATCACTGAAAATAAACTAGACTAAAAATGATTAAATACGTGTTTTCTATTTTTTCGAAATTTCCCGCCGTTTAAAAAAAAAGTGGGTGGAGCATATAACTCTGGTCACCCTATATATATATGTATATCCGGGAAGTAAAAAACGTTTAACACGAAACGCTTAACATGAAAAATCGGTTAACACGAAATCATATTGCGGGCCCGACAAAATACTATGTAATTTCATACATCTTTTTCTTTTAATACGAAACAAATATCGCTTAACTCGAAAAAACTTTCACTTCCCGGACGAACAAAATATACCAGTTTTCTGCAGTTACATCGTCACGCAGTTTTTTTGGTTGCCATTGTTGCTAGATGTCCGTTTGTCTTTGAGTAGATAAAGGCACCGCTATTGTCAAAATACGTAATTCAGTTAGTTTTTCGAATTCGGTGAATTTTGTGTTGGTTTTTTTTTTTTTTTTTGAATTTTAATAAATAATCTTATCTTTTTACGTGAACAATGGCAGAAAAATCGAGACGAAAACAAACCGCTATTTTAATCTTTATACGAAATTCTTTTAACTCGAAATAATATTTCGATCCCTTCAAATTCGTGTTAAATTATTTTTTACTATGTATATAGACGCTCCCTAATGTATAATAACATATTATTATAATTTATATAAGGTTTTAACTTATTAGAAACCGTATAAAATATTTAAACATGTTATGTAGCTCAGTTTTACCTTACATCAGCTAAAACAAAATACACTGTGTACAAATGCGATTATATACTACCACTGGCTTTATTTAATTCTTTATTTACATTGATGTGACCCCTCCTGTAGCAGTAATATGGAATATTCTGTTCTTTTTTTTGGTGTGTTTCTGCTTCTATCAAATCTGTATATGGCGTTAATCAAAAAGAAATTAAGCTAAAAACCTATTATTAAATTAATGAAATTTTGACATAAAAAATAATTATTTTAAAAATTTTAAAAAAATTAATATTTAAAATATATAATAGAAATATTAAAATTGAAGTTTTGAGAAAGTGGTGTGAATGTTTCATATTATTTTTTAAAATGATTCATCCATGAACTTCATCCCTGTTCAGCAGGAAACATTTAGATAGATTCTGTAACATATTACATAAAATGTACTGAAGTGTTTTCTTTACTAAGTGACAAAATCTGAATTAACAAACTAAAAGAAATGCCAGAATTATCGAGCAAGCACCTACATAATTCTAAAAATCTATATTTAAAGAAGATACTAAAAATTTGAAAAAAATCTATAAAAAATAAATTAAGAAAGAAAGAAATCTTCAAAGAAAGAAAGTGTGCATATACATTCAAGAATTTCCTAATAATTGTTGTTAATCTATATATAATCATTCATGAACATAACGAGCTACTACTTCTAAGGAAGAAATCAAATAACATTACTCAGCTGCCATTCAAGAAGCCTTTTTTCAGGCAAAGTAGTTCTTATACAAACTAGTTTAGCTAATTGATCGTCTAATTGAGCAGCCAAGAGTTCTTACATATATTACTATATCATCACTCTTGCTAGGCCACTCACTTGTCGGTATATTTATATTCTTCTCCTGACTATTTTGTTAAAATATAATATTATGAGTGAACTCTTTAGTAGTGTATGCAACTCTTATTTAAAAAATCACCTACTCATTCATAATAGGATGTTAATCAACAGCGAAATCTTTTGTAGTGGAATCAATTGTCGTGATTCCTGAGGTCAGATGTCAAGTTAGATGTCTTGGAGAGGGGTTTATTAGGCGGAAGTTAGTTTAGAGAGTTATTGCTTGAATTATTAACACTGAATTTATAAAAATAGACTATATTTTTACAATAATTTAAATGTGAGGAATGGTAACTATTAACATGAAATAATTAGAAATAAGTAGGAGATAAACAACAAATAATTGAAAATGATTAAAATAAATAAACTAATATGCACAACTATGAAAATAATTATAATTTGAACTTGTATAGGGACGCGCTCTCGAACTGTAATGATATATACTGATAGACTGAAGCTATAGTGATATAATGATAATAATCGTGATACTGATGATACTGTAGCTACTGATATAATAATCCCCTCCTC
>JAAEAF010003420.1:0-32957 GCA_011037195.1 Triatoma infestans | reverse complement strand
AGCGCAGAAGGAGCGTGGCGATGTCGGCTTGGAGTTTAGGACCGGTAAGCAACAGGTCATTCAGTGACCGGCCGTTAGACGAGGCGCAGGAGGCGTTGAACACGACTCGTAGTTTCGTGGGCGGGTCGTCAGGGCGATGAACCGCGTGATGCGGAATATAGTATGGCGTATAGGGGGGCGGCACATCATCCGGACGCACGATTTCCATGTGGCCGCTGTCGAGATAGTCCCGCATGAACTCTGTATACGCGGCGCGTAAGGCGGGGTTTTGGGCCAGGCGCTTCTCCAACCGGAGGAACTGGCGGGTGGCGACGGTGACGGAGACTCCGAGGCGATCATCCTTGAAGGGAAGGGAGACGATGTAGCGTCCGCTAGCGGAGCGAGAAACAGAGCGGGAATACAGGCTCTCGCAGGCGCGTTCGTTGGCGGTGAGAGGTAGATTTTCCGGGACTTTGTCTACCTCCCAGAAACGGCGTACGATCTGGTTGAGATCTTCATCCTCACATTGAAGGGGGCAAGGCGACAGGACACACGGAGAAACCGTGGGGGCGGCAGGCATCTGCGGGGCGACAGGAAGCGAGGTGGCGGCATCCTCTGGCGGACTAACAGGAGGGGGCGAGGAGTGGGTTGGAGGAAGCGGCGCGGGGCGGGGGCGTGGCGCGCGAGAGCGGGGGCGCTCATTGTCGCGAGTGGAAGCGGTGAACCGGACTCGCTTCGGACGGGAGAGAGGGCGATAAGGCCCGTAGAGGACCCAGCCGAGGGTGGTGTGAAAGGCGGCCGGAGTGCGCAAGGTGGGCGGGACTCTACCCGGAAGAAGAAGATAGGGGAGAACATCATTCCCCAGAAGGACATCGATGTCTCCAGGTTTATTAAACCGGCAGTCCGCGAGGCGAAGATGCGTCAGCCGGGCCCAGTTAACCGGCAGAGCCTGGTGCGGGGTGGGGGGAATGATATGGTCCAGCACCAGCACGGGTACAGAAAGACGAGGCGGGTCACCGGGGTGCACAAGGGTGACAGTGGCGCGGTAATGGGAGAGGGCAGAAGCGTTCGAGTCCAGGGTGGAAATTCTAGACTCCACGCGTTGGAGCGGCAAACGGAGACGCTGGGCGGTGGCGCGGGTGATGACGGTCACATGACTCCCGGAATCGACGAGGGCGCGGGTGAGGTCACCATAAGGGGGGTTTTCTAGGCGCAGGCGAACGGTGGGCATGAGTACGGGTGGAGGCGAGCGAGGTGGGGCGTTCAGCGGGAGCGACAGTCAATACTCCGGCGGAGAAGTATAGGCGTGATGCCGCGTACGAATGCGTCCCCGGGAGGCGGGAGGCGAGAGAGGTCTCGACTCGGTGGGAAGAGGTGGCGGGGATGGGCAGTCGGCCCACCGTATGCATGGCGGGGAGGCGCCGCGCTCAGCCACCGGGTGAGGCGGTGAGCGTGAGGAGGGGGGTGGCGATTGGCGGGGAGAGCGGGGGGGCGAAGGGCGTGGAGAACCGGAAGATGAGGGGTGGTGGCTGGTTGAGGGTTCCGGGGAGCGTGGAACACGAAGGGGGACGCTTTGTGAGGGGAGATGTAAGATGGTATGGTGGCGGCGCGGGCACAAGTGGCACGTCTGTTCCGAACGGCATCGGTCATGAAGATGGCCGTCGGACAGACAATTGCGGCACACGTGGTGGCTGGACACGAAGTCGCGCCGGCGCCCCACAGGCATGGACTTGAAGGCTGCGCATTGGCGGATCGTATGATCCGACCCGCGGCAGTAGGCGCACAGTGGGGGGCGTGGCCGTGACGGCGACGCTGTCGCGGTAGTGGGTTTGGACAGCACCGGGCTCGAGGTATGAGAGGCGCGAGGAAGCGGGGGGGTTCCGAACGACCTTCGTGGCGGAGAGGGAAGGCGCGAGGGAACCGAGTCGCGAAAACGAGGCGACGAGGGGGCGGTGCGGCGTGGGGAAGGGGGGATGAGGCGCAAGGCGTGGAGGCGTCGCTGCAGGAAGTCGGTGACGTCCGCGACTGTGGGAAACTCAACGGCTGCATGCGCGAGTTCGAACGCCTCGCGGGTCTGGGCGTCGAAGTGGCGGGCGATCAAGGAGAACAGGAGGAAGGAAGCGAGATCAGGGGCGGCCACGGTCAGCAGAGCGTGAGCGGCTTCCAACGGGCCAGTGAGGATCCGCTCCAGGCTCTGAACGGACGAAAGAGAGGTACCGGAGGGGACATCGAGGAGGCGCTGCACGAGGGTCTCGGCAAAGTGCCGGCGGTCGTCATACGCCGTGCACAAGGCGTGCCAGGCGCGATCGAACTGGCCGGCTACTAGCGGAATGTTCGCGATGATGGCGCGGGGGGGACCCTCCAGCACCCCATGAAGATAGTGCAGGCGATCCACGTCGGAGATCGACGTCTGGTCGATGATCATAGATTTGAATAAGGCGCGGAATTCCCCCCAGCGGCATATGTCCCCGGAGAAGGTTGGGATGGGGATGATCGGAAGGCGCGGAGGAGGAGAGGGGTTGAGGGGGGATGAGGCAAGGCTGGCGGAAACGGGCGCGGGCAATTGCGGAGGGCGGGCCTCGCCGAGGATTTGCTGAGCCCGGAAGTACATAAGGCGTATGTCTCCGCATCCGGTCTCAAAGTCCTCCTCGGAGAGGCCGGCGGGGAGCTCATCTGCGTGTTTCAACGGGTCCACGACCTCAAGGAATGCCTGATATTCCGTGGCCAAAAGGTTCGCGCGGACCTGGGCGGATTCAGGCGTAAGGGCGTTCTCCTTTCTTAACGCCAGCAGCTCCTCGATTTGGCTGAGTAAAAACGCCTTAGCCAACCGAGTGTGGCGTGCGAAGGCGGCCGCTGACAAAGGAGGAGTCGCGAGGGGGAGACGCCTTTTTGGGGCCATGGCAGGCGATCAGGGGAGAACCGGAAGTATATCCGGCCCGGAGGACCACAATGTCTGCGCGGCAGACACCCCAGGCGAGATGGCGATCGGTGAGACGAAAACCGGAAGTGAGAAAACTGGCGGAGGACTGGAAGAAACTTAGATTATAATAGAAATTAATGAGCAAGGCGAGACTTACCCTCTTGATGACGGCGAATGTTGACGCAGCGGCGAAGAACTGATAGGCGGAAGGGGGGATAGGAAGATGTAACGTCTGTATGTGAATGTGATGTATTTGTGAGCGTGTGTGGCGTAAGAGAGGAGAGAGGGTGAAGGGAAGGGCGTGATGATGCCCGTTGATGAATACGATGAAGCTGCTGAAGGCGGCCGAAGACGATGGATGTCTCAAGGCGCAATCGCTGACTCTTCACAATGAAGCAGGCGCGGTGGTTGCTTGATTATTCGCAGGCGAATAATGGAGCAAGCTGACTCGGCGAATAGGCGCGTAAAGTGGCGAGTAGAATTAAAGGCGAAATAAATACACTGTTAAAGTAGCGAAAAAACACCCAGCACGGACGAAAGCTAGAGAGCAAGTGAAGAAGGGCTCACGCCGTTGGCGGATGTGCCAGCGGAAATAGTGGGGAAAAGAGTGGGCGTTGGAGTGATGCAATCGGTAACGGGATGGAAGAAGGGAGAGAGAGGGAGGCGAAGATGTTTGGGGTGAGGCAGGAAATTTGGCTTCTTAGAAACTTTAGAGGGGTTCTAAGAAGGCGCTCGGACGCGCGGGCGGAAGCGAGCGCGCGACAGAGGTACTGCGTGTGCGAACACACACACACATACACGACCCAACAACTCATTTGTGTTGGTGTAAAGTTCGCCAAATTTTGCCGCAATCTTGCCAAACGGGTGGCTTAAGCAGAGGCGGAACTCCAAGCGCTCCTTTGGATATTCCATGCTATTCATGAAACTGGATGGTGGTTTTCCGTTTTGCTGAACTGTTTCTTTCCTAATCTTTAGGAGATAGTGAGTAGAAAAGCAAATACTTCCTTAGCAATTTGTTTTTTCAGTTTTTAAAGTTGCGAAAAAAATTGATTATAGGGATATCGTTGCTTTTTTAACAAATGTCTAGGCTTATTGGTGAACACAAATTTTATTTTCTAATAATGTAAGGCTCATATATGATTTTTTACATCATTAGAAGTAATTTTTCTTATTTATTTTATTTATAAGAATACAAATACGTATAAAGAAGAAATTTGTGTAATTGAATACAAGTCTACTTGTTGCCTTAAATCTAAAACTTGGGTTCACTTCAAGCTTCGTTATTCTTGGTTTCACTAGAGTTTTTTATATATAAATATTCCCAGATATATGATGAAGTGAGCAACAGGATGGTGATATTGAAATACAGTATGGTACGTAAAAAAACCCATTAAAAACAAAATATAAAAAATGTATTATATCCCTCCCTCTTCGAAGAGTGATTTTTAATTTTCTTTCTGAATAATTAGATATACATAATTGGACAACTAACCAGCTGGAGAGCTGACGAATTCTACAAACAGATCTTCACTGGTGCCTATAATTGAATATGGAAACTTGCCCATTCCACAAAAAGTCCCAATGACTGGGTAACTAGCGTCTTTACCGTCGTAGATCTTTATGTAATCATATGGACAGTGTTCAGCACCTGTAACAAACAAATAAAGATTGATTATTTTGATTTTTTTTTATATAAATTTGAGTCAAATATTAGAAGAATAAACAAATCTTATGTGGAATACTCTTACGATTTTCTCTTAATGCAATTTTTACTTTCTCTAACTGCGGTGAGAGGAAGTATTGCGATCGTGACAGATTTTCTAATTTGCCAAATATAATGATTTTCATCAGATATACATATTTTGAGGTCCACTGAGTCCAAAAAAAGTGGTTATTTGGACTGGATGTGTGTGAAAAGTATATATCAAAAACGAAAAGTTGCAGGAGCCTGCAGTTAAAATTTCGGACAAAATCCATCAACCGGAAGTTCTTTAAACTTAATATATCAACTAAACATAAAAAGAGTTAAAACTTTTTATTCGTAACATTTCTCCGGGAAAATTCATTTAAATATATTTTTGGTGGAGGAGTGCAGATACGGTTTCCTCTTAAGTGCTATTTCAGTTATTACACAAATCTATCATCTAAATAATATTAATTAGAATTATATAAGTTGGCAAAATTTCCAGTTTGAAGGAAATCGGTTAAGCGGAAGTGAATCAGTTTTTCAGTTGCTTGTGATTTTATCCATAAAAGAGCCGACTGTTTTAAAACACTAATGTGAATTGTTAAGTGTGAAGAATATTTGCCATTTTGCAGTAATAGAAAGTCTGTGAATGTTTCACACCAGATTTATTACAATTGATAAATTCTTTTCAAATTTAGAAGAAAAGAGTAACCTTGGTCACAGATATAAGTGATGGAGAAGCATTTTTCTAATTGGTTCTTAGCAGATAGTGGTATCCGAATCTGTTTACTTAATCTAAAATTGCACACCTACAGCTGTGCTTTTATCAATAATTATTATTATTCACCTGTGAGGTGAGACCAAGCACTAAGCTATCCAAAGCCACTCTGGGCCCACATAGCTACCCCAAAGAAAAACAACAAAAAACTGGGTCTACAACAAAAAAAAAACCTGACCCGCATTTAACCCACCTAAATTATAATTCTCTAACATAATTAAATGGGAGTTTGGTGATAATCCAAATTAGCCTAATGAACAAATCTCACAAAAAAAACTTTACATTCTCTTTCATTTCTTTTCCGGAAACAATTCAAGTTAAAGTTTGGGGGTATAAAAGATACATACATGATGTGGAAATACAGCATGTTATACGAGGCATGTCCAATAAGAAAGTGTACTGAGCCTCTCACGGCCGAGGGATTTTGTTTTCGACATGTTGGCTATACTGTCGTGTAGCCTGATTCCTCCCCTCCCCAACGAGACCGGTTCGAGGACAGTACGTTGAGAACTGTCGACGCGACAATACGTTTCGTGAAAAATGTCAATCCAATCTCCCGCCAAGTGTGAAATACGCGGCGTCATCCGTTATCTCGTTTGGAAGGGAAAACTCCGGTTGAGGTTTATAATGAGGTAAAAACTGCATATGGTGATAAAGCTATGAATCGTACGAGTGTGTTCAAGTGGTGTCGCGAGTTTAAAAACGGTCGTACGTCTGTGCATGATGATCAGAGGAGCGGAAGACCTTCAATTGTGACTGACGAAATTGTGGAAAAAATCGAAAATGCGCTCCGTGACGATCGCAGATTGACTGTGGATGAACTTTCTGCGATGTTTCCGCAAACTCCAGATCTCTGCTACACGAAACCATCACAGAACCCTCGGATATCGGAAACTGTCCGCGAGGTGGGTCCCAAAACAGCTGACAGACCAACACAAGTTGAATCGAGTGGAGGCCGGGCAAGAGTTTTTGAGACGCTACAAACTCCATGGAGATGAATTTCTCCGCTCCATCATTACTGGAGATGAAACTTGGGTTGCACACTACACACCTGAAACCAAAAGGCAGTCTCAACAGTGGCGCCACACCTCTTCACCCTCCGCCAAAAAGTTCAAAACCACAATTTCAGCCAAGAAAATCATGGCATCCGTGTTTTGGGGCTGTCAAGGCATAATTTTAATTGAATATATGCCTCAAGGGGAGACCATCAACTCTGCAAGATACTGTGAGACCCTAAAAAAATTGCGGAGGGCGATTCAGAACAAAAGGAGAGGCATGCTGACAAAGGGAGTCTGCCTGCTGCACGACAATGCCAGACCACACACGGCCAGCGCCACGAAGGAACCGCTTGCCTCGTTTAAATGGGATGTCCTGAACCATCCGCGCATTCCCCTGACCTAGCACCTTCAGATTACTATCTCTTTATCTCCCTGAAGCTGCACATGGGTGGAAAAAGGTTTTCAACCAACGAGGAGGTGAAGGGGAGGTGGAGAAGTGGACGAAGGGGTTGGCGGGAAACTACTTCGAGGAAGGCATCAAAAAATTAATACCCCGGTTCGCCACCTGCATTGAGAGGAATGGTGACTATGTCGAAAAATAACTTACATATGTACTAATGTAACCAGGTAATTTTTTTTGTTCAAATAAAAATTTTTGTAACCTACAAAAATTCATTACACTTACTTACTGGACATGCCTCATATGTTTGCAGATATGGGCTATGAAGCCAAATCCACTACGACCTGAAAGATCTATTGTGACTTCCTTTAAATTGTTTGTGTTTGTAGGCAAAATATAGTTGTATCTATTAAATTGAATTATTTGCACATGGTGGTAAGCTAGAATTTGCTGAGGGAATTCCAGACATCAACTACTCCTACAGTCCCTATATGTCAGTGGAGCAGCCATATAGAGTTGATCATAGATCTCCACAGGATCGCAAAGAGTTCTGAACAAGTTGCTAGTCCGCTTACTGCCACTGAGATATATGGCCGTTAGAAAAAGTCCAAGTTAAAGAAAACCGTTGTAGCTGTTTTTGAGGAAATCGCAAAAAAAAAAAAAAAATTAATTAAACAGTACTTCCAGTTGAAGAATTTTGATCAGAAACGACGTGTGGGGGATCTCAAAACATGGTCGAAGAACAGCAAAACATTAATTCAGTGAAAATATAATTAAGATAATTTGATACAATTTATTACAACATTTTACAGCAAATCAAAGTAATTTTTAATTTTGCATAATTAATAGTAAAAAATACCGATCTATTTTTTTTGAATTATAAACTATTAACTAAAGAATTATCCCGTGTTCGAATCCAGCAGTGCTGCCCTTAGATTTTCTTTTTTTTCCTAGGAGTTTTAACTGCTCACTGAACCGGTGATGGACAGAGTTGGTTTTTGTAACGAAACAACATTGTCCAGAGGCCGGCAGTGCACTGAGAAGGTGCCAGTGACTATAGCTGTTGACACGCCTCATATATAAATAATTAATAAAGAAAAAAGAGAGAGATAAAAACAGATAAAAATCGATTGCCATCAACGTGTGTGGATTAAGGAAATTAATAATGTAGAAAATATTTCAACTTAAGAAAATTCTTACTTTTAGTAAGTGGAAGTATTGTAATTTTATTTAAATTACTCATGAAAAAAAGTGATATGAAGAAAAATATCGATAAAATTCTGAGATTAAGAAATGCACTAAAGGATTCTTAAACAAAATATATTTTTTATATATAGCCGTGTACTATGAATAAATAACGGGTATTGTAATCCTTTTATAAAAATATGTCTACAATCTCTCCAATAATGCACGAGTGACAGAGAGAAAGATTGTTATTCTCATAATGACGAGAGGCATCGTTAGAGTGGCTTTTTTTATATTGTGAAGAAGTTTAAGGGTGGGCGGAGATGTTTTTCCCATGTGATATTACCAATTTCATATATTGCTATCTGCCCATATCCCTTCTATAGGTCTTTAAGAATGTACAACAAAGAGAATGTTGAATAATGAAATTCTTTTCGTATCGATAACTATAAGGCTTTTTTATTTAGTTTGACCGTTCATATAATGGCAATGAAAAGTCTTGGAATAAAATACGATCCTTAGATAAAACAAGTTATGCTAAAAAAATGAAATGACTAATCATCAGTATTCTATATTAGCATCTGAAATTGTTATTGTGGTTGGAAAACATGTTGACAATGGGCGAACGCCCGTAACCGGTCGATGACCACAAAAAGAACCTGGCTATCACAGAAAATATCTCTGATGTTAGCATCTGCAACTTTACGAAAAAATTATCTTTGTGAACTAAATTATATCGCAACATTAACCCAAAATTTTCATTACTTGTAAAATATTGTAAATTTAATCACACTATGCAATTGCCAAATAAAATAGTGCACATTTGTTGTGGTGGTTGGTTCCGCAGAGCTGGAAAGCATCAGAGACATTTTCCGTGGTAGCCTGCTTTATTTTGTGGTCATCGACCGGTTTCGGGCGTTCGCCCATCTTCAGGATGCGTTTTTTAGACAGTGTAACAACACAGACTCGCACAGAGCAAACTTAGTTTCACCTCCAACCACCACAACAAAAAAGTAGTAACACAGAAATGACGTTTACTCGCTGGCATCTACTGCCCAGGTTTAAATTTTTAAAAACATCAGAAATATATATTACTGAGTGTAAAACTAAGTTTGCTCTGTGCGAGTCTATGTTGTCACACTGTCTAAAAAACGCATCCTGAAGATGGGCGAACGCCCGAAACCGGTCGATGACCACAAAATGAAGCAGGCTCCCACGGAAAATGTCTCTGAAAATAGTGCACACTTTGCATTGAGATTAAAAGAGAAATGATTATTGCTATTTTGAGTCCGTAGAGCTGTTCACTGAAATGAAACAGGCTATTATGGAAAACATCCGAGATATTTTGCTTCAAACTATGTGGTTATCGACCGATTTCTGGTATTCTCCTATCATCAGAATGTCTTGATAAACAATACTAACGATAAATTAGACAACAAAATCCGCACAACTACTGAGACTATTAACTTATATGACAAAAGCGGCATTTACAAAAGTACATGTTAATGATATATCAACATAGGTCAAACGGACAGACAAATACACGGAAAGATTTCCGGATCTTATCGTATCTTACAAATATTGCAAAATTTATTTAACTATGCCAACTACGTTGCCGCGACATTGACGTTAATAAACTCGGGCACTAAAGGACTGATAACTGGACATATTTGAACAACTCGAATTTAAAAACATAATACATCGGAAACAAAATTTAATAAAAGGTACAAATGAAATTCGCTTGCGAATTCCTATTTAATTATCATCTTCCCACAATTACAGTGTAAGTTTCAAGTCATAACAATAACGCAATATTATTATATTCAAGTTAAATGCTTGATTTTGGTTTTTAATTTTATGCCCTGAAATGAGTAAACGGAAGTATTTTCTTACTGAAGAATTACGAACTAAGTTTAAATGCTTTAAACTATCACCAAATTCAATATCGGTGGCAATATGCACGGTTGGTAATACGTAATTTTCATCCGCGTATGTGACTTTTTTTTCTATAAAATATTCACCTCTGGATTACGAAGTATCAGATGTTGAAGAAACTTTAGCTTTTAACACATTAAAACACCATCTTGATTTTTACTCTGAAGCTTGTACGTACAAACATTTAACATCATCAAAATTGATAATTCCGGAACTAGCTAAGCGAATTTCATCTGAAAAGACAAAACTAAATGTACTTATCGCAGATAATGTTATTGCTCCGTATTTATAGAAAATATATAAAGCAATCATTATCCCAAATACCTCTTTTATTAGTTTTTAACTGACGCCAGTATAATCAAGGCGCATTGAAATTAAATATTTTTGAAAAATGACTCCCATTTTTTCTTTTTTCCCGGTTGGTAACCATAGTGTACAGGATATTTCGCTTGAACGAATCACTATTATATTAATGGATACAGATCTCGGTATTAATTGGAGCGTTAACGAGATAGGCAATCTTTCCTCAATCAGTTCTAACCCATACCACTTTGTACAGAAACTTTGCCTGATCCTTAGGAAATTACGACGGAAACCTCTGACGTCATAGTATAAAGCTTTTGTCCTTCTATACCAAAGTACCAACTTTAATAAGATATTAGTAGTTTATTTCAAAAAAGACTTTTATTCTAACAGTATGCTCTCTATAAACTTGTATAATTATTTGCGACTTTATTTCTCTAGTGTTATTACGTCTAAGTATGTTTAAAGGTAACGTATTAAGTACTTTATAAATTGCAAAGAAATTTCTAAAGTTTTGTCTTTTAATTATAAGAAAAACTTTAAAATTTATATTCAATAAGATAATAAATAAAGAAAATGTCTTATAAATATGATAACAGAACTTCGCGATCTATATTTGCACAACGCATAACTTTAGAGATATGACTAGTATTTCAAGCGCATTTATTATTATTATTATCGGAAACGGGTGCCCAAAGGCGCGGGACCTAAGCCTATATGGCTCTTATCCCCCCGGTACCCCCGTAACCCCTTAATTAGTCTCCCCCGGTAACTTGCCGGTTAATCTACAATATCTCAAGATATCCCTATACTCCAACTCGCCTAGACAATCCTGCGAGAGTGGTGTCCTCCCAAATATACGAAACCTAGTTCCAGCGAAACGGGGACACTGACATAAGTAGTGATACACCGTTTCCCTAACTCCGTCATCACGTTCTGACAAATGGGACTCCGCGTCTTTCCTATGTTAAACAAGTGACTGGACACCCAAGTGTGTCCAGTCACTATTCCTACCAAGGTCCTCAAACCCGTCCTACTAAGAGACAGGAGATACTCCGAAATTCTCTGCTTACCTGCCTTTATAAATCTTTTAGCTTGGAGGCACCCCTGCGTGTCCCCCCAGCGTTTCTCCAAAGCTCTCGTCTCCCAAAGTCTAATCTGTTTGTCGCGAAAAGTCTTTGTAACGGCCAGGGCTGGTTCAGGACCACAAAATGGTAATGATGATCCCTCCCTGGCCAGCCGATCCGCCCTCTCATTGCCCTCTATTCCCGCATGTCCGGGTATCCAATAGAGATGCACCTTACCCCTCCGAGCCAAAGCGTTGAGCTTCCTCCGACATTCTCCCACTAATTTCGAACTCCACCAAGGCTTACTCAAAGCCCTTAGTGCGGCTTGGCTATCCGAGAAAATCCGCACTTCCTTGAACTCTCCCTGCCACTCCCAACTCCCTGCCAACTATAAATTTGAAGGTAATTAAATTTATATTGCCTTCAAATATTATCAAATGTACCAGAGATATTTTCCGTGATGGCTTGCTTCTTTTTGTGGTTATCGACCGGTTTCGGGCGTTCGCCCATCATCAGGATGCATTTGTCAAACAGTGTGATAACATAGATTTGCACAGAGTAAATTTGGTTGATACACTAAATTGATTTGCTCTGTGCTAAATTATTTATTAGTTAATTATTTATTAATTAATTATTATAGTTATTGCACTGTTTGGCAAATGCATCCTGATTATGGGCGAACTCCCAAAACCGGTCGATGACCACAAAAAGAAGCAGATTATCATGGAAAATATCTCTGATGCTTTCCAGCTTGCCGATGCTAACCACAACAATTATCATATTAATTAATTACATGTAATATTTATTAATGGAACCAAGAGAGAGAAAGAGAAAAAAATAATCTAGGTAGTAATGCTTACTCCAGTAAGCGTCACTTTGAACAATAAGTTTGAAGAATTGAAGGGTGAAACCCTTTTATGAGGAAATTGGTCTTCTTTTCCTCTTCGTTAGTTTTGTTTGGATAGTGGTCTGTGAAAAATAAAGTTTGCGTAAACGAGAGTTTCACTAAAGCCACACTGCATACATAATTATTCTGGTCTTTATGTTATGAAGAAATTTAGTGAGGGTCAGTCAAGAAAGAAACATTTAATAATGCCAACGTTACGGCAGAGTATCCTGTCATTATCAAGGCTTTAATATATGGATAATCGTCAAGATGTGAGAAAGAATTTTTAAACATACATATTTGTTACATCGTAGAAACATAAAAAACGAAAATTAAAAGTTACTAGTTTCTTGTCTTAAATCATATATATATAAAAAAAAAAAAAATCTGGTGTGAAACACTCACACATCTTTCTCTCACTCCAGTTTTCAAAATTGAAATTGACAAATTATATAGTTAGTGTACCACATTTAATTAATCATCGAAATTGGTCGAAAAAACTGTTCAGTAAAAGCGCACTTCCGGTTTACCAATTTTCTTGAAACTCGGAAATTTGGCCATCTATTTATTTCTAATTAATAATTTTGTTTGCATGGTAAAATTGTACAATCAACTATGATAGCACCTTAAAGAAAAACATAACCCTACCCCTCCCCTAAAGTGCCCTTAACTGAATTTTCTAAAAACATAACCCCACCCCTCCCCAAATTGCCACCTTAAAGTGGCTACAGGAAGAAAAAACGTTGTCAATAAAATGTTGTAGCTCTTATATGTACAATTTTTAAAACATTTATTGTACATTACACATTTCAACTTTGTAAAGTAAAGTCGTGGAAAAGCCGTTTTTCGAGGAAAATACCAGAAAACTGAAAAATACATTTCAGTATAAACGCACTTCCGGTCATCCAATTTTATTCAAACTCGGAATTTCAATCACATATTTAATTCTAATTAATATTATTTAGATAACAGAATTGTATAGTAAACTGAAATAGCACTTTAGATGAAAACCTAACCCCACAACTCCCCCAAAAGTGCCCTTAAATGATTTTTATGGAGAAATGTTTCAAATAAAAGTTGTAGCTCATTGTATGTGTAGTTGATGTACCAAGTTTAAAGAGAATCGTCGGAGCCATTTTTGAGAAAATTGCAAAAAAGTAAAAGAACCTACTCGTAAAGTGGTACTTCCGGTTGTGGAATTTTGACAGATAACGTACTGTCAGATCCCAGGGTGTTACCTAAACGGAATATCAAGTTTGAACTTTCTACGATTTTTCATCCTTGAGCTATGCTGTTCACATACTTTACACACACACACACACAGACCATTTTCTAAAAACCACTTTTTTGGACTCAGGGGACCTCAAAACGGATATTTCCGGTGCAAACTCGATATTGATAATTTTGGCACGATTACAATACTTCCTCTTACTAGGAGTAAGAGATTATTTCTGCGATATAATAAATGTGTAAGTTTAAAAATTCTTTCTCCACATCTTCACGATTTAAAAAGCCTTGATAAAGACATGAAACTCTGTCAAAACCTTGGTTTCTTTACTGACTGGATCCTCACCAAATTTCTTCATAACATATTTTCATCAACGGTCAACAAATACTTTTATATACTGGTCTTTGTTTAGTTTGAGGTCTTTAGGAGTATTGTTAGTTTAAATATATGCAAGGTGGCCAAAAATTCAAAAGAAATTCTCTTGGTTTATGTTAAATAAAATATTCTGGTTCATTTTAAATAAAATTAAATCAAGAAATAATTGAAATTTCCAAGAAAGTTAATATAAAATCTGGGTCTTTCAATACATAAAATAAAATAAAATAATAAATAAATAAATAATTGAAATTTTATTTCGTTAAAAATATTTATATTATTGGAATGATAAAAAAGGTTTTTTTTTTTATACATATTATTTACATTATAGAATTTCATTTTGAAATCAATACTGGAAATATTTAACTTCATTACCATTATTAATAAATGTATCGATGGGAGACATTGCTACAGATACGAACGAGTATATGTGAAGAAATCAAATTAAAATATGACGAATGAGTTGGAAGGTAAATGAGATAAATATATTGTTGACTAGGTGCCAATAAGAATCAATATCTTTGATTCCACACCCCCCCTCTCTCTTTCTATAGCTAATATTGACGAATGGTCTGAGTTGGCAAATACTTATTAAGAGATTAAGAGAGAAGGCTGGCGGCTACTGATTCATCAAGTGCTGTCACCCTTTCTGCTCTTCTTTCATACTGTCAGTGCCCACTATGGACCTCTTGGAACAATCTGATTGAAATGGTGATCACTTCTCTGGGACCTCTTCTACTAACCAAACATATAGGGTAGGCTTTCCTTTTTTTTTATTATTACAATTCCATTCCACTCAGATCATTCCTCTTTTTTTCCTACAATTCATACCGGTTAAAAAAAAAAGATGAAATCTCATACGAGTTCAAAAGTCAATATTTATATTTGTAGGTTGCTGTTATCCATAAATGGAAAATATTTTAATTCAGATATATTCCACTTAAAGCACCACTGTTCCTTTCTTTTCTTTTTTTTTTTTTGATCGTTATTCTTTAATTTAATTTTAAAGTTAAAAGCTAAGTGCTGGTGGAATGTGATGAATATTCTTTGAACAGAATATGTATTTAATTTATAAAATTAATATTTTTTTTATCTAATTCGGAAATATTTTTGTTATAATATTTATCTGAGACAGACGGGATAGAATTGATCAAAATAAGGAAGTAAACTGCCCTCTAATTTCTTCTCGCACTTCCGGAAAAATCTGTTACAAAACAATCAAATGATTTTTCTCTTGCAGTTCTAATGGATACTTTTTTGTTTAAAAAAAGTCGGAATTTTTGCTAAGTCCATATTGCCCAACAGATAATGAAATAGATATTACTGAAATTAGAGGAAAGCCTAAGGGGCTTAGGTCCAGGCATGAATACTTGCTAATTATAATAGACAATTGCCACTCATTGAAAACTAATTGATGGATTGAGGTCTTATCCTATTCCAGGCAAATTCCAGATGTCTTTAGAGTTTCCATCATCTTAGGCAGGAGGACGGTACAATGATGGTTAAATAAGAGTAGAAGAGGTAAGTTGAAGTAATACAGCCAGAGAAAGGTTAGTGGTGATTAACTGGCTGGTTTGATGGTAGCCTGTTTGCAGAGCACTTGTCCTGTACGCTGCTATCCAGACCTTCAAACAACAGATATTACACTTGTAATGACATGGCAAAGTCATTGACATCGGCAAAGTACGCCAAAGAAATAATTTACAAAAGGTGAAAACAGTGACACTGTTGGCCGCCGACAGCCGCGGTCAAACAAACAAACAACAAAGCCTTTTCATCAATTCTCGCATCAAAAGGCAGGCACCGCCATAAGTATGGCCACTAAATAAGGTCAGAAAACTACGAAGGTCGCACAAGGCCGCACACTAAGACAGATATCTTGGTGTGAGTGTGAACAACAGTATATAAAAACCCTATGATATACGACGAAAGGATTATTATATCATCTACGACCAAACTATACACGAGCGGCAATTCACAGTTATATTCAACTTATCACTTCTCGTAGTTGTGCACTTTAGTTCGTTATTTTAACCATTCTAAATTATCAGCTATTTATCTTCTATTTATTATTAAGTATTTTATTATAGTTATTAGTTACCATTTATCACGTTTAAATTATTGTTAAAATACAGTTTATTTTTATATAAAAAACCGTTTAATAATTCGAGCACTAACTTCCAAATCTCTCAAACTAACTTCCGCCCTCTTCAAGACATCTGCTACTCCAGGAATCACACAACATCCGATCCCATTACATCTAATATCTGATTCCATTACACACAGCGGCCAACAATCTCTAATTAATATTCAAGCCGAGCTTCTCATTCCTGCGGTATCAGGTGAGTCTGTCCGATATAGCGAGACTCCTAAACTGAGAAGGATACCATATTTATGGTTGAATGTATGGACAATGACCGAATGGCACCTGGAAAAGTACACCACCGCTTTTTTTAAATGGAGATCGTTGCTATGCACCAATGGTAATTGCAGAACTTCAAAGGCGTAATTTTTTCTGATATGCAGATAAAACGAAAAGCGCACCAGATCAGTTCGCGATTATTTTGAGACTGTGTGAGTATGCTGCTTGATTCCGCTAAGTAGTTCGTATACTCTGTTACTGTTGGTAATACGTGGGGCTTAATTTTCTCTGCTAGGTTAGTCATTACGCACCTTAAAGAACACATACAATGTGACAAACACAACAACACCGAAAAGTCTGCACTTGCAGAATATTCATCCACAACTGGGCAGACAATAAATATTAATAAGCTAGGTAAACCATGCTTTATTTACAATAAATTTACAAAACTCCAAGAGTGTCAGCTTTAGCAGCTATAACCTCCTAGGTAAATATATGCAACTGTTTAAACTCTAATACATAAATGATTTGGGAAAAATTTTAAAGAACCCAAGCTATATGCGGCCGATTCATTGTGGTAGAGCGCTCTTCACTCTCCTGTGCCTGAGCACAATCCCCAAGTCATAGTCCCCTATCACTCTGCAAAGTTGATTATTGCTTAAATTGCACCTGCCAAAAAATTTCTCTGTGATGACTCTGATATTATCTTGAACATAGTCGATATTCCTAGAAACGTGCAGGTCTAGGATTTGGGTAAACCTGGGTGAGAAAGTTACCAATCTCAGGAACCTATTTTGCATCCCCTGCGAGGTGACATTGGATAGACATGTCAGGCTCGAGAAGGGACAGGCATATAATAACATTGATCTAACCATTCTCTTATAGTGCAAAAGCTTATTATCTTGGGAGAGACTAGACTCCCTTCAAAACAAGGGAAATAACACCCGTATGGCCAACTTTCCCTTATTGATTCTATCTCTTATGTTGTTAGCAAAATGTACCTCCGGTTGAGAAGCACGCCTTGATACTTGACAAGTGGCAGACCAAGGTAACGGCCGAAAATTTTGATAACACCCAAATCCTTGTCCAAGTGAGCAATTATGATGAACGTGTCGTAAGAGTGGCAGTAGAAATTGAAAAAGAGGAACTATTTGATTAGAGATGATGGCTGCTTCTGCTCAGAGAAAGAAGAGAATTAGAAAAGGAAAAATATTTAACGGTTACTGCCTATAACTTTAGCAACGAGCAGCGGGAGGGAAGACTAAGATCTCGTCATCAAATAGCCAATCATATGCAAGGGAGAGAAAATTAAGCTCCGCGTATTACCAACAGCCATCTACAGAAAGGAGTGGGAAGCTAACCCTCACCTCTCCACTGCTTTACACTACCCACACTATATTTTGATAGTATGTTTCAGCTTTAGAGGCGACACTTCCCTGAAGAAGCCTAATGATATTGGCGAAACGTCGCTTTACAACAAACCACTGACGCGGATCAACCCGAAGACCTGAATGTTTTAATTTTGTTACATTTCGGATTCGCGGTTGGTAACGGTAGATAATTAAAAAAGTTTTTATTACTGTTCAGATAGTCTGCTAACTAAATTCTTGTGTGTTCACCTCCAAATTGTACTAGTAAGTTGACACTATCAGTACTGAACAGTCATTTTCCTCCAAGGATTTCTTGAAGAGTGTGTACTAGATCATATATCAGAATAACAGGGAATGAGGACGTAGATAGTTGGCCCAATTAGGTGCCTCTTTTCCACTCATTGGTCCCAGAGCCTGATGTTGTCATAGTTTTGGACATATGTCTATCAAACTTCCAGGCATTGACAGCTTCACAGAATTCATTCCTATGGATGAGTCGGCAATCATAGTTGTTGAGTGGAGATCTGAAAGGGCAAATAGTAAAATGATGGTGTATATATCATAGCAGCCTTTCTAAGGCATCTGATTGGGTCCATAATTTATAAACGAAAAATCACAGAAAGTTTAAACTAAATCTTCTTTATGTCATTTTCTTTTAAATAAATGTTCCGCAAGTTTTTTTGAAAAGGTTGCAGTAATTATTTAAATAGTATACATATATTTATATATATATCACACACTAGATTTAGCATTTTTATTTGTATATTTTTCCAAAAAAAGTGATTCTAGAGAGTTGTGGCTTTCCTCTAAGGTGCATCATTATTCAGGATAATGAATTATTTATATCAGTGTTATATTACAATTGGCTATAGAACGATTCCTCGATGTTTGTTACCACAGAAATGTTAAACTAAGATAAAATTTTCCTCTGTGGTACAATGATGGTTAAATAAGAGTAGAAGAGGTAAGTTGAAGTAATACAGCCAGAGGAAGGTTAGTGGTGATTAACTGGCTGGTTTGATGGTAGCCTGTTTGCAGAGCACTTGTCCTGTACGCTGCTATACAGACCTTCAAACAACACATATTACACTGCGGCCAACAATCTCTAATTAATATTCAAGCCGAGCTTCTCATTCCTTCTTCAACTGCTTCCACAACCGTCCTACCTACCACATTCTCTCATTTAACTACATCACACTCTAACTACACCAGAGAGTTGAGCACTCTATATATACATTACTTCTCCCGACTAGATTTTCTCTTGCACATACTTCTGTCAATCACACTGATTACTTTCAACTCTCCCAACTGCTGCATGTTTTATGCACTGTTTGCTTGTACTCTACTTCACATTAGTTATGTTAATCTATCTATCGTATCACTATTATCTTGCATCCTTAGAATTAACTTATATTGAACCTCATTTTATTATCAATTCCTTGATTAGACTCCCACCCTTCTGAGACAACCGTTCTATTTGAAAGTAATGAATTGGATAGAATAAGAGATAGTGGCATCAAAGCTAGATTATGTCGTAGAGTATACAACAAAGAAATCTGTCTGCTAAGTTTACTAATCAAATATATCATCTTTTAAAAAATCTTAGGATCAGTAGAAATTTTCTACAAATAAATAAATAAATAAGCCATTTTATTAACTATTAGTTAATAGAGATTAATAACTTAATATAATACATAATGATTACACAGGTATAACTAATATTCTATTCACCCTTAGGCTTGGTCACCCTCGGGGCGATTGAATTGTGCTTAATTAAAAAACAAAATATTAATCCTTTATCATCAAATAAAATTATCTTTTAGGAGAAAAAATAAAAAGTAAAAATAAATGTAAAACAAAAACATTAATTTCCAATTAATATATTCTATACTTTTTGCAGCCAGACTTCAATATAAACATCAGAGAACCAGAATGTTGAAGGAGGGATTTCGGATAGCCAGGCGGACCGAAGGATCTTGAAGCTCTTCTTCCCTGGTCAGGGAGTGCAGGTACTCCCTGGCGCTACTTTCCCGGCTCAATGAATTGCGGCTAGTATGGGTGCCGGGACCTTAAAGGATAGAAGACAACGAGATAGCCGACAAACTGGCCAGGAACGGAGCGAGAACTCCGATCTGTGGACCGGAACCTGTTCTAGGGACAGCTAAAAGGACAATACGGGAATAGATTCAGTAACAGCATGACTGGCACTGAAGGCTAAGCCCCGAGGGCAAAGCTCAGTAAGGAGGTAATGCCAAGACTGGATAGAAGAAGGACCAAAGAGACCCTAGGTCTAGGCAGAAAATCAGATTTGTCTGATAGCGGGCATTTTCACAGTGTACGGTAGGTTTAAAAACTATCACAAGCTGGAGTAAATCATCCTGTGCTAGGATGAGGAGGAAACTGCCCCTCACCTTTTGTTCGTTGTGTGTTGTAATCGCCAGATTTCAATATGAAATCTTTGGCACACTGAGACCAGTTAAGAACATATTACAAGAAGAACTAGTGGGGAAAGCTCTCGACCTCATGAAGAAGAGAGGTTTCCTGTATGTTTCAAATAAAAGTTATCATGAAACATATCTGTGCAGTGAGCATTCCAAAGAAAATCGTTATAGCCGTTTTTGAGAAAATTCCAACAAATACAAAAACTTGCGTAAACTCGCGAGAGGTAGTAAGAGGTTGTATTGCGATCGTGCCAGATTTTCGAAATTGAGTTTTCACCGGAAATACACGAGGGTTCTCTGAATACAAAAAAAAAAAATTATTTTTAGCGCATTCGCAAATACATTTTAGAAATATTCCCTCCATTCATTTAATTCACTAATTTTACTCATGCGTAGCTTCCTTTCACTAATCCTTTTCAATTAAACCACGCCTCTTGAGATGTGTTATATATGTATATATGTGTAAATCATTTTTATTTGCAACATATTCCCGAGAAAACCGACTTTAGGAAGTTCTGGGAACTCAGTGACTGTAGGATTATCATCTTTTAGGTTTCCTTGGTCATTTTTATGAAAACACTTGAGTTTCTGGGTTGAGTTGGCGCCAATAGTTTTGTTTAGAAACCGACGTTTCGCCCATATTGTAATAAGAGCCTCTTTAAGGTGTAATGATCCAACGGCTTAAGGCTTCCTTATACGCCTTAAGGCTTGTTTTTTTTTTTTGCTTTCAAAGTGTGTGGAGAAGCTCATTGCAATATGCGCGATATGTTGGTTTCTAGCAAATCGCCAACGCGATCTCAACCAGGCAACTCAAGTGTTTTTTAGAATTTTTTTTTCAGTATGTGACTATCAGTTTATGCAGCTTTTCTCTTATGATAATGTAATAGCAAGAGAGAATTACATCAGCAAGAGAGAGCAGACAGACGTGAGAATTAAGAGTGAGAAGACAGACCTTCTCTGGTACTCTCTGACTTAAGCAGGCTAGAGTGGGGAGAACCTTTATATAAGCCAGTGAGAGATCTAGACATGGTTCTAAGATTCAACCATACATCGCATCGGGTCATATCTCTCCTCCCACCTTTATTCTATAAAAATCATTACAAGTCCAGTGCAGTTTGTGTAAGCTTATAGCTATATTATAACAGTGTCTTCATATCTCGTCTAATTAATCAATCCCAATTTCTCTCCTCATCAACTCCATTATAATAATATTAAGGTCGTAAAATATGTTTCTAGAATTCTGGATTTGATGAAAATATATTCAAGATGGTCGTAAGATGTGATACATTAAGAGAAAATATGTGAAATCTCACATCAGATTTGTTTTATTCCCATAGATAATCAAATATCTGATTTTTTTTTTTTTTTTTTATAAATGAAAATGGTATTATAGATTGCTTTACATATAAGTATAAAAAGAAATAATGCACTGCGTTTATAATAAGTTGGTACGTATTCAGGTGGGCGTGTTATTTACTTTGTGGGAAGTTGCCAGTTTCATGTTGACAGTTGCCCTACAACGGAAATGAAAAGTCCCCAAGTTGAGTGGGCGGTAGCGTCCCATTTAACTTGTCAACTTCCCCTAAATCGTTCTGCCTGCCTATAACCACCGCTATTTCAGTACAATACTCTGCTTTCTTTTACTAATCTCTCTCTTCTGTCTAATATATTTTTTTTTATAAAAAAGTAATAATGATATTGTGAATCTGAACTTTAGCAATACTAGTGGTTTGTCTATGATTTAAAGCTTTATTATTTATATTTTAAAGCCATTGTTTAAAATACAAAGATTTTATTTAAACAATATATAATAAATTTTCTAACATAAGTTAACAATTGTTATTGTCAAACCTAAGAGAACAAAAAGTAAGAACCGAATGAGCAATTGTAAGAACAAGTCAACAAAGGAAAAAGTGGGGAATATATTACTTAAGGAACATTGCTTATATCTTGGCTCACTGGTGACTAATGATAATGATGTAAATGCGGAAATCCAGCGAAGAATAATAGCCACCAATAATTGTTACTTCGGTATTGGTTAGGCACTTGAAAAGTCACATTCTATCTCGCACCACCAATCTTCGTCTCTACAAGACATTGATCAGACCTGTACTTACCTACGGCTCTGAATGCTGGACGTTATCCAAAATCCAAGAATCCCAATTACTCCGAATGGAAAGAAAAATATTAAGGCGGATTTTCGGAGCAGTTTTTTGATCCGGCAAACTTGTCCTGGCGCATAAGAACTAATGCAGAGGTAATGGATTTATAAGGAGACTGTGACATCGTCCGATTTATAAAGATTGGCAGACTGAGATGGGCGGGACATGTATCTAGGATGAGCGATAACTCCATACCAAGAAAGCTCCTAGAAGAAATTATTCACTCTTCAAGGCGTCGGGGGAAACTGCGCTGGTTGGATAGTGTGGAGGCGGATGCGCGATCCCTGCTAGGTGTACGAGACTGGAGGGCGGCAGCTTCAGACAGAGATGTTTGGCGGACTTTGCTGCAGGAGGCCTTGACTCCACGTGGGTTGTTGCGCCACGAATGATGATGAGGATGAACATTGCTTATGTCTGATTTAATTGTTTAAAAAATTAACTAGGATAAGCTCTGGATCTAATTTCTTTTACAGATGAAGGCTATGGGCAGTTATATAGTATACCCAAAGATATCTTTTGGAGAATTAATTATCGGAGAAATATATTAATGATTTATATATTTCATTAATATGTAAAAGGAAGATTGCTTCAGAATTTGAACAGAAGTTCTTCTTGCAAAGGACACCTTTAGAAAGAAATATCTGGGACTCCAAAAGAATGAATCAATTAATTTTGATGTTATCTGTCTTAAGACATGGCCATATCGCGCTTATGAAAGATATCTGAAATTTCGAAATAATGTGTTCGCGGTATCAATCTTTGAAACATGTCGTACCAACTTCAAAAGCCAAAACTCCGGCAAGTGAAGCGGTTTTTTGAAGAAATGAGTATCAGAAGAAATATAAGTTATAGTGGACGAAGACAAAACCGAAACCCGAAGAATCAACTAGTTCTCGTTAGTATGATAGAATTATTACCTTCTTATCACAGTACAAAGTCAGCCATCGATATAATGAGTCTCATCACTGTCGCAGGAATGCCATTGTTAATATGTTCTGTGCATCTGATACGCCGTACGCGACTATTGGAGATTGACAAAAGGTAAGATGAGCCTAGTTCCACCGTGACCTACACTAAAAGGCCTACTGTGAATCGACTTGCGCTCGGCTTGCTGCTACATTAAGCATCAGGCTTCAGCCATCCTCCACATAGGTTTTGTAAAAAAAAAAGGGGAATCTAGATCAGTCTTAAAACAACTTTCAAAAGGATAAATAGCCAGCAAAAAATTCTAAAACGAATATAAATTAGGCTGCAAAAAGAATCTGAGCAATCAAGAGCTTTTTATACAAAGAGCGAGACCAGTCTTTTACAAGCTCACTAGCGGCAAGAAGTTATCTTCGTTCAATAATCTCTCTAGTGATTCACCTAACGCCTACTCTTTATTTTAATCTTGAAACCACCTTCAAATAAAACGGAAAATATTAATTATGAGCACAAGGATGGTAGGGCATTTCTCTAGTTCACCATTTTATCATCATCCATTAAACAACATTATTCTAGTCCCGCGAGTACAAGCTAAAGGCACCTGCCTTTAGGCCTAGACCAATCAGAAACAACCATTTCAATTTTTTTCAAAATTTAGGAAATACTAATTCCAAATTTTATTTTCTTTTGTTCTAAAAATTTTTCTTAAGAATTCTAGCCAATTACCAATTTCCTATCGCCCTCCTCCAATTACTAATTTCCAATTTCAGCCATCCTCCACATAAGTTTTGTAAAAAAAAAAGGGGAAATAGCCAGCAAAAAATTCTAAAACGAATATAAATTAAGCTGCAAAAAGAATCTGAGCAATCAAGAGCTTTTTATACAAAGAGCGAGACCAGTATTTTACAAGTTCACTAGCGGCTTTTGAAACATTTCCGAGTATCCTCGGACCTCTCCCGTACACCTTATACACAGCAGATATTCTACAGCATCCAAATACCATCAAATCTACCTTTGCACCTCGACCAACTCCAGACCTGGTTAGTTAAATGGCGAATCAAAATTAATCCAACCAAATCAAAGTACATAGTATTTACGCTTCGACGAAAAATCTGTATTCATTAACCAAATCCCTATTCCATCAGCTAGGACTGTATGTTACCTTGGACTATACCTGGACAGACGATTAACATGGAATTCCATACCAGACTGAAAAGACAAGAAGCTAACCGATGCTATAAACTCCTCGCAAAGCTCATCGATAGACGATCAAAACTAAACTTAAATAACAAAAGACTTTTATATCTGCTGTTACTAAGACCAATTTGGTCATACGGTATTGAAGTATGGGGATCGACTAAACGTTCCAATTCCTAACGCATCCAATCCTTGCAGTCAATAATTCTTCGGAAAATCCTTAATGCTCCATTTTTTATGTTTAACCTCACTATCCACAATGACCTGAACATTCCTTTTGTCAACGACTTAGCGAAATCTCGTTTCCTCAAATTTCATTCCTCTACAGCAGCTCATTCCAATTCTCTTATAGAACAGCTCTCTTGTCCTACAATACCAGGCAATCCCCTAAGGAGATTGAAGAAGAGATGGCCCCGCAATCTACTATTGTCATGACACAGTGAAATAAGTTCCATGATAACGGAGTGTCACCACTGGGTGGCTTCTCCAATCTAAACCTTCTGTTACTGTATTAACTATCACCATATTTACTTGTTGTAACTATTGTTATAGTTGTAAATTTCAACAAAATAAAGAAGAAAAAAAATTAAAAAAGACTATCACAAAGAGTGATATTGATTAAACAAATTACTGTAGTTTCTCAGTCTTTCTTAAAGAAGGTAATGTGCATTACGATCCATTGCACTCCTAGCGACTTTCTCACAAAAAATGTTCTGTAACATTATCAATGCTAGTACTGTGGCAAATAAATAATTTTCGCCGATATCAGTCACCGCCCAGAAATAACACAAATTTCAAAATCATGCATTACTACTTGTAATTTATTATATAAATATAGTGGCGTCTCGACGAAAATTGAACACAATTGGCGAGATCATCGGGAACTGCAAATGAAAGAAAAGTATTCAAAGAAAATTTCAGATTTGTCCCTTATTTACTAATGGATAAAAAAAAACCCTATGGCGCAACAGCCCATGAAGGGCCAAGGCTTGTCGGACGGCGATTTAAATGGAGGACGCGTGGTAAGCACGCCGCAGTTCCTACGCCGTTTAGTTCCGGCCTTCGCTACCTAGGGCGCTACTACGTACCTTCACACTTTCTATCACGATGCTGGATGAACATCGACTTTGCCGTCACGGGAATCGAACCCTGAATTCTCGCACGAAAGGCGAGTGTGCTAGCCAATAGACCAACGCGTAAGGACTACTAATGGATATGTCAAGTGAAATGTTTCAAGAGTGAAAGTGTGGTTTACTGATCAAAGAAAACATCAGAGTTTTTAGGTGGGAAGGGAGATCTGATGGAACGGCCTCTTTACGAAAATATTACCACATTTGGTCGCTTAACAGATCCTTTATTGGGAGTTTTGAAGAATTTTCAAGTTTGGCACTGAATTTCTAGTGCTTAGTCTCCTAGGAAGAAAAAATCTAAGGGGCAGCCCTGAATTCGAACCCGGCACCTCCGCGTAAGAGTCCAACGCGCTATCACAGAGCTAATTCCTTCCCTAATAAAATATCATTATCATTATTATTATAGTCAAATGTCAAAATATGTTAAGATTATGTTTTCTATCATTTTATTATCAAAGTCCAAGTCAATTTATATTCTATTAGCGTAATTTATGTAAACAAAATGTTTTCCTCAATTATAATCACCACAACTAGAACTACAATTAAAGTGCTGCTAATTAATGAGAAAATGAAAAATCTAATGCGCAGTAAAGTAAGAGATTGTTTATCAGCATTATAGTTATTACTAAGTTATTCGTTAATTGAAATCATGCATATTTAATACGCTTATCTGAATAACATACGTCACTCAAAATTGATTTATATACATATGTAAATTTTATACTGTTTGGATAGTTATGCGAGAGTTTTAAGTATATTCCTATAATATGTAATTATTTGTTCTAAATTTCCTGATAATAATTATTTAACAGGGAAGGGATTAGCTCAGTGGTTAGCGCACTGGACTACCAAGCGGAGTTTTCGGGTTCGAGTCCAGCTTTGCTGCCCTTGGATTTTTTCTTCCTAGGAGCCTCCATAGCCACTGTCCGGTTGTGTGTAACGAAAGAACCCTGTTCGGAGGCCGGCAGTTCACTGAGAGGCTCCGTACGCCAATGACTATAGATGTGACGCGCCTTTTTTTTTTTGAAGGGGGGCCAATGCACTGCGATTCTTTTCGATCTATTGTGCTATGCCCCCTGGGTGCCGCAGGCTATTGCCCACAGCACCCGAACAGTTGTCCTTCTCTGAACATCCGTTCTACAAAACCTCCATCAGGTTGAGATACCCTGACCGGCTCTATAGAGGCTATATCCCCCTCCTCCACCAGGTAGCTACCCAGGTTCTTGAACCTTCTCTGAGTGGCAGTAGTGTTAGGAGATGTAATGGAGTTTCCTCCAGCTCCCCACAGAATCTGCATGAGCTGTCACATTCCAAACCCAGCTTCACCAGTGTCCTCTAAGTCGGCAATGCTCCGTGAAGAAACCCGTAAGAACGCGGAGCTTGTTCTTGCTCAATCCGATGCAGGCCTCCGAGGTTATAATTTCCCAAGCAGATCTTGGCCTGCCGCAAACCGGGGAGGGAGTACCAGAGTTGAGATCTCCTCGTTTCCTCCTCCTTCCTAAGTTCCTCCAACAGAAACTGGTCGCTGACCCCACAAAAAGGTTCCGGCCCTAGGAGCGGGGTCGTAGCGGCTATCTTGGTCAGGGCGTCGGCCATCTCATTCCCTTCAATGCCAATATGCCCCGGGTTGACGCGCCTTAAATTATTAATAATTATAATAATAATAAAAACATTATTTCGGCAGAGAATTTGAACATTGTATTTATCATAAGTTAATCGTGTTAATTCTGGTAGAAAGGTGTTTGTTATAAAATGTTAATCTATCTGAATTAGTAAACCTTAATTGGAATACGGGACAAGTTCGTGCAAGTGAAGAATGTGAAGCAAACACTCACAGTAGTCTAATGCCCATAACATTAAAGTACAGGTCGCGAAAATGTGTGGAATTTATATAATTTAAGAGTCACAAAAACTTAGATTGATGTATCGCTTAAAGAAATATTATTTAGAAAAGTAAATTATCTTAACTATTTTGATTTTAACATTGAAAATCATTATTGCCGAGACCTAATCGCGAAAAGAACGTGAAAAGCGACATGCAAAAGCGTCACCCCAAGTGAAGATGGTGGGGGCAATGGGGGATGGATGAGAGTGATATGCGAAGAGGGGATGAATGACACCTATAAAAGGAGAAGGTATTTGGTTTAGACTTGTTCGTGAAAAATCGCTAGTTGTTGTTTTTTTTAAAAGATTTAATTGAATTTAAAAGTCATTTTATGGATACAGAACAGAGATGATGTAAATCTTCATATATCATTTCCCGCTGCCATGTTATTCATGGTTCATTGTAAAAACGTTTACATACCTTTCTCAAGTGTTTGCCATGCAAACGTCTAAAGCCATTCATGTTTTGTGCTTTTAAACAGATATTAAATATTATTATAAAAATAAACTGAGAACTCAATAACTAGGAAGTGGTTTATAAAAATGCAATTCTATAAATATTTATGTATATTTTCATTTCCTTTTGTTTTTCTGAAAATTGAAGGTTTTATTAATGTTAAAAAGGTTAATGAAAAATATGATGCAACTTAGTTTATTGCAATATTTACAGCTGTAATGATTTTATAATTAAGGTGGCCTTCCTAAAGATTTCATTGTAATAATTGCAATTGATTATTTTAATTATCCAAAGGTTCCAATTTCACCAATACTTCTTTAAATTAAAAATTCAAATTGGATTCAAAACGTCATTATATTACTGCAATGATAAATTTTTTTCTGCCTCTAAAAGAGTTAACAAAAATTCTCTTGAGTTATCAACTGACTAAGGTCTAGAAGTTTAATACATACAAAAAGTTTAATGAATTTTGGCTCCACCGACTAGTACAGCAATATTTTTAAGTATTCCTTATAAACTCCTATGTTATTTTTACTCTCGCCAGCTTGCCCTCCTAAAAGTAACCATTTTACTGGCTAACTCCTTACCCTATGAATCATCTCCCTGAACGTCGTTTGAAGGATCCACTTTCTCTCCCAGATATTCCACATTATCTGGTAAGTGTCTATCCAGCATCACCCGTAACAACAACTCGTTATGGTTATGGGTAATCTGTCCATCGGTCTTTCTTGTGCATCGGTCTAGTGATTTGCATAATATTGGGAGGATGTCTAGTCCCATATGTTAGAACTGTGATGATGGAATTAGGGAAACGGTTTAATGTCAGTGTCCCCGTTTCGTTGGTACTAGGTTTCGCGTATTTGGGAGGGCATCACTGTCGAAGGACTCCTGAGAGGGTTGGAGCTGAAATATATTTTACGATACTGTAGACAAACCGGTAGACTACCGGAGGAGATTAATTAGGGGGGTAAATTGGGGGGATAAAAGCCACATAGTCTTAGGCACCCAGTTATGTAATAAATACTCTATACCTCCGCCAAACGATGTTTTCTTAGATACCATGGATTTTATAGTATTTCTTGGATATCTTAGACGACGGGAAAATCAAAATATCCATTAACTATGATAAATGCTGAAAATATCCCATATCCAATATCAACCAAAATTTCATCAGCTCAGGTATCAGCTCAGTAGTAGCTCGTTGGACTTGTAAGCAGAGGTCCAGGTTTCGTGCCTCTATAGCAATACTTCCCGCTGATAGGCGGTATTGTCTTAACGACAGAACACAGGCGGAAGCAGGCAGTGCGCGAGAAAGTTCCGGACACCAATTACCAAAAATGTTGACGCTATTTAAAAAAAGGGGTGTCTAAGAGTGGGTGTCTTCAGCCGCAGTGTCTATAAACACTTCAGACATAAGTGAATTTATGAACTGGTACTTGGACCAGTTCTAAATTATGTAAAGTCATGATCTTATATACTGGGTGTAAGTTTATGGATACTATACTTTAATATTAATTTGTCATTCCCATATTAATCTTTGCATACTGGCTTTGTTTCCGTTCTACTTTTATTTTGATTGTAATGTTTTGTTTAATGTAAAGCGCATCAATTATTTTGAAATATTTGAATGTAGACTTAAAAAGATACATTTTTAAACTTTTAAAATGTTTGTAATATTTGCTATTATTGATTTGAAAACGCATGATACACAAACTGTACGGTATAATAAAGTCCCTGATTTCAGGGTTACTGGAATCGGGATAAAAAAAAATATAATGAAGACATCCATCTCATTTAGTTTGCAAATTCATTGTTGTGGAGATGTTAGCTGATGCCAGAACTATAATTAACATACATATTATATCATTAAAATTATATGAATATACAAAATAAAAAAAAATTGGATTTAAATCTATTCATTTTTCTCAGTTAAGTTTTTGTTTGTATACTGATTTTATAAATTATGAAAACAAAGTTTCACTGGGGACGAAAGGGGGCGTGAATAGAAAAAGATGTTCTGTTCAAGAAGGTTCATTGGTTCGTTTTGTTGCAAGCAGTCAGTGATCGATGAGCGCAAAAATTGTCGACACAGCATTGTGAAAAAAATTGTATATTTACACTAATTACCGGTGCTGATTACGAAGGCCACAACTAAACGGCGATAGGATACTTAAGTCTAAAAAAATCGCCAACGGAGAGAGCTTGGGAAATTTCATGAGTGAACAAATTTGGTATGGAATGATGGATGCCCACCCCCTGGTGTGCCCATTTGCAATCAGATTCATATGCTAGCTTCTTTGTGTCAAAAATTGGCAGGTTAAAGTACAATTCTCCTCCATCCAGATTTGTATTGCAACAATAAGGTCATGTTTAAAAAAAAATCTGGTGTTAAATAACTCACATAACATTCTCTTACGGTAATTAATACAATTTAATTAAAAAAATTTCTTTAAAATTACAGCGCATAGTTAGGCTAGCCATAAAAAAAGGTTAGCTTACAGAGGAACAATTCAGAACATTTATTCGACACCAGTCAGTCAACATCATTCTACTTACTTTCTAATACTCACCCAGTCTGTCTCTCTCTTAATTATTCTCTCGCTACCTCATTCTCTAACATCATTCAACAATGTAAAGTCCTAGTAGTTTTTGTTTCTATTTCATTAGAACAGTGCGATCAACACATCCATCTAATTTATTTCTTACGCACCTAAATCATCTCTAATTCTCTCATCCTCACAAAGTCATGGGATCCGAATCATTAAACATTCATAGGATCTGAAAAACGAGGGATCAAACATAATTACTCCCTATCTACGCCAAACTAGCGAGCGAGATTTCCATATATATATATATAAGCTTACAGAGGAACAATTCAGAACAGTTATCGACACCAGTCAGTCAACATCATTCTACTTTCTATTCTCAGCCAGTCTGTCTCTCTCTCCTAATTCATATCTCACAACCAGTCAACAAGTTTGTGTTCCCATTTCATCACACAGTGTCCAGCATATCTACTAGTTTATTTCTAACATTCCTAAATTCTCTTTAATTTTCTACTTCTCACATTTACAACAAGAAGCTTTTATTTAAGGCTAGCCTTAAAAAAAGGTGTTCGGAGTTATACTTTCATATTTGAACTTACTCGTGTGGAACGCCATCAAAACCAACAAAGTTTGTGAAGTACAAAATTATGCCTAATATAAAGGATCCCAAAATTTCAAACTTCCAAAGTTAACTTTTTTTGGAGAAGTGATTCTACTGAAGTGATTCTTTAGAGGAAACCATAAGGTACTGTTTCCACAGAATGTCCCCATAAATAATTTTTCTCGGGTAATGTTTGAAATAAAAGTGATAGACACTTTATTCTCTACAAAATAGAAAATTACGATTAATTATCGTATTTTAGCGAATCTTAGAGGAATAATTGACTCGTTTTTCAACTGTTGCAGAAAAATATCATCTCTAACAGAAAGTGGTATTAAAGTAACTAGCAGTAACAGAAAGTAAACAAAAAAATAGATCTTGAAGAAAATGCATTAATTTACGTAGATGAACGAATTTATTAATTCGTTTCAATAGGCAGATGGTTTAATGTCCGAAGAATATGGAATGTTTGTAATTTTTATTTATAATTATATAGAAAACGAGTGAAAGAGGCATGTATAATTAAATAGGTTACAAAGCAAGCAACTTGTTTCACCCATACTTCCAGTCACGCCACAAGTTTTTGTCAGTCGATAACACAAACATTTTACCAACGGGTATTTATCAGGGATGTGACTTTTATCAGCCATATAATAATGGTATAGCGTTATATTAGTAATTATTATGTTAATCAATATTAATGAAAAAATATAATTTTTTATTTTTTTTATCAAACAATTTTAGAGAATGATCTTCACTTTATTTAGACAGAATATAGAATATATTATGGATTTTCGGTTGATGATATTTGAAAAGGAGAATACTGGTTAGATAAATCTTATTTGCTCACTTGCTGAAGATTGTTTTATTGTTGTTCATAGATTCAATGGTAATACACTTCTTCGTCTCATGGTGTTGTGTAAGATGCGCTATTCATAGTAACAGTGGCGGTAACAATAAAAAAATCCTCTTTCGATGGCGTGTTGTGTGATGTATAAAGAACTATATTGCATTTGCAAGATAGGTTAGAGTATAATTGAGATAAATGTGCGAATGGTATGCAGGGGCTAAGGCCGCTCAGAGGTGGCAAGAGGAGTCTTGTTTGCGTAATCTAACTTCTGCATTTGGGAGCCACTGAATTTTGGAAGGATGGGCATGAAGGCGGGATTGGCGCTCCGGCATATTGTGCGTATAAGAAGTATGAATGTAGGTTTGAATGAGTAGGTTAGTAGGCTAGATTAGAGTGAATGTATAAATGCAATATTTGTGGTGTTCAGTTGGAACGGGTGAGTCAATACAAGGATCTCGAAGTTCTTATGGAACTTGATCTCAGATTTGTGGCGCATATCAATTCTATCATTTTCAAGGCGAACAAGAGCCTTAGATTTATATAAAGATCTTGCAAAAGTTTCAACAACATAATGACTTTCAGATCGTTGTATCTATCCCTTGTTCGACCAATTCTTTAGTACTCTGTATGTTCTGGTCTCGTTATCACAACAGCCACGTAAAAAGACTTGAAGCGGTCCAGAATCGTTTCCTCCGTATTGTTCACCATAGATACTTCCCAGGCGACACTATCAACTATGAAGATCTCAGGTTGTACCTTAAATTTCAAAAATTTAGATTTGCGTAGACAACATGCTGATTGTATTTTTATTTTCAAAATTATTCACCATTTTATTGATTGCAATAACTTATTATACCTCTTAAATTTTAATATTCCTAAATGTTCCACTAGACAAAAAATAAATTTTTAATATTTCCTATTATGACTGTGATTACGTTAAATGGAGTCCCCTTCCTAGAATGATGCGCCAATTAAATCAATTCTCTATTGATATTTTTAGTACGAACTTGACAAAATTTCAAAAATTATTAGTTAATAAAGGTGCTTTTATTAAATTTTAGCTATATATAGTTTTAAGTTACTGAATCTTACTTGCTATCATAAATTCTTTAAATTTTATGTTATCTATTTTTATATTTTATATTGTATATTGTATTTTTGTATAGTGTATTATTTGTGTTTAATGTTCTCTTATTACGTATTTTAATATTTTATTGACTTTTGTATATTATTATTATGTATTTTCATTTGTATGTTTAAATATGTAATTGGGTTTTACCCGTTTAATAAAT
>JAAEAF010003419.1:0-82516 GCA_011037195.1 Triatoma infestans | reverse complement strand
AAATTTGGTACACAAACTTTAAAATTTGTCAATTACAATTTTGAAAACTAGAGTAAGAGAAAGTTGTGTGAGTGTTTCACACCAGATTTTTTTTTGTTTATTATGTAAGATTTTGAAAGTTTATTATTGAATTAAATTGAATTATTTTCATTACTTCCTTTTACAACTATAAGAGGATAGTGTCATTTTTTTTTTTTTTTAAATTGATTACGAAAAAATATTTTCACGAGTGTTCATTGTGTGTATCTCATAAAATATTTCAAAAAAGAAAAATTGTATCAAGTATTTCCGGTTAGGTACCACCATCACAACTGACATTGTCTTTCTTTGTTTCTTTTTTCAGTTTGTCTTGTGACGATTTCATCACAAATAAAAAAAAACAAAAAAAAAACTGAAACACTGTGAAACACTCACACAACTTTCTCTTACTCCAGTTTTCAAAATTGTTATTCACAAAATTTTATAGTTTATAGTTTACCAAATTTGATAAAATTCGTTGAAGTTCGTTGAAAACTGAAAAAAAAAAAAAGTTCAGTAAAAGCGTACTTCCGGTTTATTAATTTTCTTTTAAACTCAGAATTTTGGTCATCTATTGATTTCTAATTAATTTTGTTTGCATGGTAGAATTGTATAATCAACTATGATAGCCACTTTAGAGAAAAACCTAATCCCACCCACCCTCAAAACTGTCCTTAAATGAATTTTTCCAGAGAAATGTTTTAAATAAAAATTGTACATCTTTGTATGTGTAGTTGATATACTAAGTTTCAAGAAAATCGTCAGAGCCAGTTTAGTAAAGTAAACGCACTTCCGGTCAACCGATTTTTGTCAAACTCGGAATTTCAATCATACACATTTAATTCTAATTAATATTATTTAGATGATAGAATTGTATAATAAACTGAAATAGCACTTTAGAGTAAAATCTAACCCCATCCCTGCCCCAAGACTGCCATTAAATGAATTTTTCCGAAGAAATGTTTCAAATAAAAGTAGTAGCACTTTGTATGTGTAGTTTCATTGTATGTATACCAAGTTTCAAGAAAATCGTCAGAGCCAGTTTTGAGATAATCGCAAAAATGTAAAAAACAAAAAAACAACTAGTAAAGTGATACTTGCGGTTGAGGAATTTTGACAGATGACCCACTGTCGGATCTCATGGTGATATCCCTTAATATCAGGTTTGAACTTTCTAGTCAAATTAATGACTCTCTTCTCGGACAAGCACAGATCATGGTTTTGCAGTTTCTTCAGTATGCCTCGTCGACATCAACATTCGTCAATATTGCAGAAACTACCATACTACCATCAACAACCTATAATTGCCAATATATCTTTAAGTTGGGAATGAATACCGGTTTGTCAGAACTTTGTCCACTAGTTTTCACCAATGGTGGAAAACAGCTTCTGAGCGAAATTCCTTCTGGTACAGCCAATATTTCACACCATAAGTTTATTAGCACTATTAATAACTGACATAATTAAAGGTGAAAACCTGTTTTATATATTTTTTCATAGATAAGTAGATAGTTGTAGGGGATTACTGCATTGCGACCTGAAAGATATATTGTGCCCCCCCGAAGCCTTCTCCAATGCACAGCCGGCCTCCAAGCAGTGTTCTCTAACTAGAGACAACACTGCCCATCATCGGACAGTGAGTTGTAGAGGCTGCTAGGAAGAGAAAATCTAAGGGCAGCACGCAGGGACTCGAACCCTAGTCCAACGCGCTACCACTGACCTAATCCCTTCCTTCTCCCTTGGCTTTCGCAAAGTAAGTAGGGGACGGAGCCCTCGGTTGTGTGTACTGTGTTTGTCCTTGCCTGTAAAGTGTAGAGTGTATATGTTTTAAGTGTATTGTGTACTGTTCTGACGAACTGGATGGAGAACTGAGCTGTGGTAACCAGTGGGGTCGCTATTCCCCAAGTATACTATTCAACAAATACCTCTTGCGGGTTATTGATAAGTAAAGTTTTATATAAGATTCAAGAAATGGTGCCAAACAGTTTCCATAGATAGCAGCACAGAATTAACTTATACAGTACAGTAATTGATACATCAGCGCCTCGGTGTTAAACACTTTAAACTATTAAGAATTTGTGTTAATTTTAACCTGTTAATTTAACTTTATATTGCCAGACAATTAGGATTAAATTATGATTATTCATTCATTGTGTGTTAACTTGACCTCGACTGACAGTTTCTGGCATTCGGCCAATGAAACTAAATTCTTGATGGCAGTCGAAGACTTAAGCACTGCCTAGTGTGCATCATGAGAACCAAAGCCCTCAAGAGATTAACTATTAAGTAATAAATAACAATAACTAGAATTTTTTTTTAATCACATTAATTTTATACATTTTTTATAAAAAAACAAAAAAAACAAATGAATGAAACTAATATATAAATTGGTAACTGTACAAAAATTTGTTGTTGAAAATAATAGAATTATAAGATAATTTTGATTCTGTAATTCTTAAGCTATATACATATATACCAGCGGTTTCCACCACTTTGCATCTATCAACCTTCCTCACGAAAAGTATTTTCTATGTGACTTGACTTCAACAGTCAAGCATCACAAAATGATTCCCTGAACGAAAGAAAAAAAAAGAAAAAATTTCTCAAGGTTACAAGTTTGCAAATGTTTTCTTAGTAAGTTCATCCTAAGATTGCTTAACGTTTCCAATGTTTTCCAAATTTATTTCATTTCTTCTACTTATTCTTTTTTTATTTTTTTTAACAAAAAGCATCTGAAAAGAAATAAAAGTTGTAAAGGAAATAAATTTTGCACCCTATGTCTCACTAGAAGTATATGGAATTGATATTGGAGACGAGATAAGGAAAATAATATTAAGTTGGGTACAAACTTGCGCTTCTAAGTTAATTTGGGAAGATTTAAAACCTTCTTCTACTTTAAGGCCGTTCAGTCACCGGAAATAAATCCAAACATTTTGTATCATCGATTTCAAAATTTATTTCATTACAACTTTTATTACAATATAGGTATATTTTAAAAAAGCTTTTCGTGCCCGCAAAATATGGAAGAAAAAAAACCAAAGTCGAAATATGGCGAATAATTCTCTGAGAAGGTAGGTATCACTCTTTATTTTTGTTTTTTCGTTTTTAAAATAAGGAATCCATCAGCGATGTTTGACCATTTCACTTTGAAACTTCCAAAAATTTATCTGATATTCTCATTAATTCCTCAAGGACCTTATAAGTAATTCCATAACACCTTTCAAAATTTCATTGATTATTGTTATTAGCCCATAATCGTATAAATAAGATTTTAATTCAGTTTGAAGACTGGAAAAATCTAGTGCCAAAGCATGTTTTTTTTTTATAACTCTCTTTTTATGTGGTAAATTTAATCTTATTAAAAAAAATGCAAATGGTGAAAATTTTTGACAATTTGTAATTTTATTAAAATAACAATATATTTTTATTTATAAGTAGCTCTCTGGGTAGAAGGTCCTTAATTTTATAATCAAGTCTTTAGTTGTGTTAATCAATTTTATAATCTTAGTTTTTAGTTTTATTTTCACTTTATTTCTTGTTCAAGACATTATGAGCATAAATTTCTAATAAACATACTTTCTGTAGTATGTCTTTAAAAATATTTTTTATATTCTAAATTTATGTAAATTGATATAGGTAAATTTTCAGTTTGTTTTTATTTATATAGTTTATGTTCGAATTTATGTACCAACCAACTCTTTGTATGGGACAATTGTACAAAAACAAATAAATAAATAATAATAATAATTTTTTTTGTTTTAATAAAAACTTATGTTCTAAAAAATTTTGCGAAAATTAACTTTTAAGAAGTTGATTGAATACTTTTTTAGGGCGAAATAAAAACAAGGGCTATTCCATTCTTTTCGCATTCATTAACTATTAATTTCTTTTAGTTTCTTGAACGAACTTTTGCAAAATTATTCTTTGCACTGATTCATTGGTTTACTTATTTATTCTCTTGATTTTTGATTAAAAAAAAAAAAAATAGCTAAAACACCTAATTCAACGCTTTGCCAATCTTGGGTCACCAGTTCTCAATTCTATAAAAATATTTCCTACGCGAGTTCAAAGTTTGAACTTTACAATAAGTAATAAGCTGCCGTAGATTAAGATAAAAATTAGTACAGTGTATGAAAAAAAATAAATAAATATATATGCAACTAAAAATTGAACCGTAAGTTAGTGGAAGTGTATGTATTCTTTCTTAATATTAATAAACAATTTAGCTTCACTTTTGGAGCGTAATCGATTCAATTTCTATAAGGAAAAGCTATTTTGCAATTTAATAAAATTTGGCTGAACTTGGACGTAAATAATTTTTGTAGGCAATGGATCCTAAATGTGGTAAAACAAACAATGAAAAGGATTGTTTAAGGAAGAAAATGTTTATCAATTAATGTCTTCTTTGCAAAATTTTTTCTGCTTCCAAATCTTTTAACTGCACCTAAAGCCTGAAAAGACATACAACTTTTTTAAGTGGTTTATAAGAAAAATAAAATTTTCCACCACATTTAATTGGTACTATTGAAACCTCATCATATTAAATATCAAAACTTACTAATCTCTCTAATTATAATTACTCTTTCAGAACATAGTAAAGTAACATTCTACATACCTCATCAATTAATCCTGTTAATATTGCTGAAATAAGATAATTCTGGCTGAATATCTCAATAAAACAGAATAGAATTAAATCGAATGTAAATAAAGTGAATTCATTTCCATAAAATAATACGCTATCAAACGAATGACCGTTATCTAAAACAAAAATTATATTTAATTATTTAAAAACTGAAATTTGATTCTATTAATTTACATATTTAAAACTTCATTTATTTAAATTCAATATTTTGTTTGCACATTGTAATGAAAAACTATTTTTCTCCAAAAGACACTGACCATTAAAGAAAACACCTTTTCCTGAAGAATCATATATGTCAATGTCAAAAAGTGCTTCTACAAATTCTTTATCTCTCACTTCGTAATCTAAATCCTTTAAGGCCTGGAACGAATTGGTAGAGACAATGTTTCAAGACATTAAGCTTAGATTGAATGTATAAAAAAAAAGTATCTATAAATAATACTTTACATGTTCAATAAAAGCGGCAAGAAATCTATTGATAGTAATATAAGATTGCATTATGATATCTCCTCCATTATGACGGCCACCTTGTTTTCTGAGCATTGTCAGTGGAAAATGGCTATTCTCCTAAAAATTTCAAAATAAAGAAATACTAATACAGAATTATGACGATCTGTATGTTAAGATCTTTACATGGTCCTCAACATCTGAATTAACTGAAAAGTGTTGTAAGACTTTTTGGCCAGTTTGGCAACATAGTTTCAGTTTTTATTATTAGTGAAACTATAACTTACACTGAATACACTATTAATTAGTGATTTGTATACAAGTCTTAGTTTAGGAGGAATGACAATTGTAAATGTTTGATGATCAGAAGCGGGTACCAAACCACGATGGCCAACTAAATCTTCTTCTTCACGTCTCAATTGTTTTCTAAGTGTAGCCATATCAGTATCAGAGAAACCATGAGCACTTCTGAAAGCATATACAGATATAAAAGTTAGAAAAAAAAAATATACTAGTATATTAAATATCTACTGTTTAGTTTTCCCTATCCCTAATTATTCCTATTTAATATTTAATAAAAATATTAAATAAAAACTATGAACTACAAGGTCTCTAGTTATAGATTAGAAACATTGCACTTAAATGAGAAAACAAAGCTCAAACTATTAACCCAGAGATGAATTTTTGGAGATGTTCGATGAGTGTATCAAATTGAGAAATGAAGTTGTCAGAGAAGGAATAAATAGCAACAAGGTGATATATTAAGATAATGTAATGTAAAAACAATCAAAACGTTAGATTACATAAGAGAAGTATGACTAATGAATTACTAATAAAAGAATATTGGATTAGAAGCCGCGGAAAAGAAGAACGAAGGCCATAAACTTAAATGAAGAGTTAAGCCTACGACGCGAGCAGTTTAGGTGGACTGAATCAGGAAACACAAAAGGCTAGGAATCAATGAAAAAAAGAAAATGATTAAGTTTGATCAATTTATACGATTCTAACAGATGGAAGATGACAGACGAATGTTACACCATGGGAACCCAGTGGTGTAACAATAATGGTGCAGATGGTGCCACCGCAACAGGGTCAAAAATGGGGAAAAAGGCTCTAATAAATGAAAGAAAAATTAAAAAAAATTGAAATTTGTACATTTAAAAATCGCATTTTTTAACAAAACTTTCTTTGAAAATTTTCACATAATACGAAGAAATCATAATAAAAGATGTGAGTCTTCAACATTTTACTTTGTTTATTCAAATAATTTTTATTTTTCATGAAAAATAATTTAAAAAAACATATTTATAAGCATGTACTGTGAAAAGTGTGCAAGGTATAGTTTACTGGTTAGATAAAATCAGACTAAAAAAATAACCTAAATGTGTATAAACAGTTTAAACATTATTCCCACATTAGTAAAGGTTAATTAAAACCACAAAGTATAGAAGAGGATAAAAGAAATTTTTTTCTTATACTTATGTCATTATGAGGAATTTTTTGAAGGTACGATTGAATTATATTGCCCAAATTGATAATAGTTATTTTACGTTGCCCATCAATATAATACAGAAATAACTAATTATAATGATAATTTATAATTAATCCATCATGGATATAAAGAGTTTAAGAGATAGTACGAAACGAAAAATACGTGCAGAAAAGTTGTAGAAATTTAAAAAAAAAACTTGCAAAAATAACATCTTTTTTTTATACAATCAAGCGATAACTTTGAAACACAAGCCCAGTACTTCTACTTCTAACGTCTTTGATATTACCAAAAGCACTTGATTGATTTTGTTTTAGTTGTAAACATCATAATAAAATTAGGGGCGCATTTTAAATTCTGCACCAGGGACCATACAACTCTAGTTACGCCAATGTAGGAAGCCATGTGATAATAATATAAAAACGCAAATCCATGCCGCCAATAATGAATATAAAAAATTATGAAATATATAATAATGGTAAGATACTATGTCTATATAAGTGAGGACCTACCTGCCATGTATATAATAACCATAATTTTCAAATGATAATATAAACACACTAATGTTTGTCAATGAGCAGATGTCTACAAATTCTTGAATGCAATTTTTAATATAGCGATCGTATAGTAAATTTAAAAATATCCACTAAAAATAAAATAGTTCATATGTAATTTAGATATAATCTCATGACACACTGGGATATATTATCTGTTTATAACGGTAAATATATTATACCTGTGTAATGTAAACTGCAAAGTACACACTTACGACAACAGCAATACGAAATACAGAGCTATAATCAATATAGTTAACTCTATCGTTGAGTGTAGTGCTCAATTCGGGTTCCTTAAGTGCCCACAGTTCCACCCCGATTACCTTTTTATTAACAAAAACAATATTAATATAATAAATAAAGATGTTTGGAGAGAATGAAGTCTTCAAAACTATTATTTACTTACCTTCAAAATAATTATTGTGACTGAAAGCTGAATAATAATATTAGTCTTGCGTATTGTTTGCAAATCATGCCATTTATTTGCTACAAAATATGTCCTCCAAGCGCTAACAAATAATGAATTACTTTTTTCAACACGAGGATGTTCCCAATCAATTAAAAAAATATCAACGGTTACATGTCTCCAAATCATCACAACAACTTCAACAACCTGAAAAACAAAAACAAAAAATAAAATACTTAAGATTCTGAGAACTAAAATAAATAAATAACTTTCCAAATCAAATAATAACCTTTAAAGGAAAAGCAACAATTATGTATACGGTGACGAGATAAATCAGTCGACCAGATGGGAGTATAACATGGACAACTGCCTGGCACTTGTAGTATGTCCAAGAATATATAGCCAATCCAATAGATACTAAAAAAAATGAATTGGCCAAATGTCCAGTAGATATAATAACCAATCTTGCCAATGCTAGTAAATCAATTGGCCGCTGACCAGATCGCCTTGTATCAGACCACGCTCTCAAACAGGACCATAGGACACAAGCTGAGCAAAGCAATGCTAGAGCTATCTAATCAAATTTACTTGATTATCGTCAAATATATAATAACATTTCAAATACATTAAAAAAAAAAAAAACAGAGACTGCAAAAATGTTCACAAGTTTCCAAAAAAAAAATAAATAAACAAACTATTGTGGAAAATTATAGCATCCTTAATAATATTTGTAATTTTTAATTTTGAATATTTTAATTCTTATTTTACTATTTTTAATTTTAATTTTAATATTTTAAACTAAGGTATTTTAATAGAAAAAATATATGGATTCTACAAGTCTGGAGAAAAATACAGAGAAACATTGGTGTGAAACACATACACGACTTTGTCTTACTACAATTTACATAGTTTTGATTTATTTTTATCTTTATAAGGGTATTTTCTAATAACAAATTTCACACACATAATTGAAAATCACAACTTGATCCACGTGAGATAACCGATTAGACGCGATTAACATTAACAGACAGAATTAAAGAGGAGGGCATCAGAAGACCGATGCGTGCAATATACTGTTCAGAGTTTTGATAAAGGGTCTGTGATGTTATAAAAAGAAATTTGTTTGGAAACACATTTGGAGTTTCACATATTATGACAGAGTCCCACGTATATGTAACTTGTACCCAAAGTTTAAAGAAAATCCTTGGAGCTGTTTTAAACATATACTACAAAAACTGAAAAATCCTTTCAGTAAAGGTGTACTTCTTGATGACTGACTTTGTTGAAACTCTCAGTGCTTGGTCCCCTTTTGTTGCATACAGGCAAAATTTCAAGTTTCAACTTTATGCGATTTTCTACTTTTTTGAGTTATGCAACCAATGTCTACATACTACACTTTCGTGCTTAGGAAACTTCAAAGCTTGTATTTCTGTTAAAAACTCAATTTTGGATATCTGACTTTTAAGCAACACTTTTTACATCAGTGTGATTGATGCAAGAAAAAAGACAGTAAATATTTTCAAGTATCAGTAAACAAGTATTTGAAAATCTCAAGTAAACAATCCAAACTTTAGGAAATTTTTGAATATATGGTTGAGTCTGCAATGCTGGATTAATAGCTGGGATTTTATCCGCCATAGCCATATGGTTGTTGTTATTAATTCTGATTGGTTACGGATATTCCTACAACATCAGATTTTGGTTCATCAAGTACGTACAGAGAATTGACTTCTACTTATAAAGTGTCTGTCACACATCACACCTATTAACTGTAAAGGGGACATTAAGTTATTTATGGTGTGTGTTTAAAAAAAAAAAAACAGTAACAATATAATTATGTAATAAAATATTGGGATAAAATAAATCATATGTAATGAAAATTAGTGAAATGTCTTTTAAATGGCTTTAGAGACTGCAGGCGGCAGAATTGTTGATCATGGTATGTCATTGTTACTGTATTTTTAGAAAGCAATGGGCTGACAAGAATTTACGTTTGAAACTGATGTGACAATTAATATTAATTGGAAAATGGTAAAAAGCAAAAAAAAAAATGTATTACATGAATGTGTGAGAATACTGCTTGTTTCAGAATGGGATTAGTAGAGAATCGTTGTGTTAATTTTATGTTTTATATTTAAAGAGAAGGGAATTGTTGGACGTCTAAAACCAGATGTTAAGGTATTCACCTCATAGAAGAGATCCAGAATTCCCTTGCAGGAACTCAGGCTTGTCATCGGAGAGTAACGGAAAAACATACCTTAAAAATAACTGTTTGAACCGAGAATGCCCGAGAACAGGCGAAATCAGATGCAGTGAATAACTTGTTCGAGACGAACTCGAACTCAACAGAACGAATAAATAGATGCGGGAGAGATCTTAATAATAAGGGCGATAGATGAATAATTCATTTAACTTTGGATAAGATAAAATAAGGAGACTTTATGCTTTATAGCTGATATTATGGGAAACTGCAACTAAGGAGAAGCGTTAAGATGTGCAATTTAGGTTTGTGGGTGTGTGTGAGTGAAAGAGAAACGGGTAATGGAAGCGTGGAGGGAAATAGAGGAAAACAAAAAAAAAATGCGCTGAAATAAAGTGGCGATAATTTCTGAAAAAATCAGTAGCGGGATGAACTTTAAAATAAGATGCACTAATAAAATGACATGCACGGAAGAAAAGACGCTTACAGAAAAGGAGGTACTGCATAGATGACGTTAGGTGCAAGAATAAGGCCAATTAAGGTCGGATATCAACAACCTTTCTTTCAAAACATAAGATAATCAAGCCCATCAAAGGAGAGGATGTATTTTTAATTGGATTTTTATCAGTCCAATTAAAATGTCTACCTTGACATTTTATGCCATCTTTCGGCAATAGATAATAACTAAAGACTACTTTTAGTAAAGTTTACGGTGGAAGAAACACAAAAAGTTGCTGAACATTTTTCCCTTTCACCCTGAATAATGCATACCACATTTAAAAATAAATAAATAAAATTAATGAAAAAATTAAGTGATGCGAGAATTTCACACGGCAGTCTAGTATTATTACTTACATCTGAATGTCGTTTGACATTGTCTTTCATTTGAAATTCTACTCTAAAGGAGACTTTAACAGCTTTATTACTCTCGAAGTCTTCATTGCGCAATACTCCATAAGACACTATCATCAGTGGTAGATAGATCATACCTTCATTAGGAGTACTCCTTACCCTGATGCTAGATCAATATGAAACAAAGATCATTTAAGGGTAAAACTAATCAAATTTTTACATAAGGGAGAACAAAAAAATTTTTTTTTTTTTTTGGCTCCAATAAGGGTGCAATAAGCGAGATAAACTGATAGCAAAAATTACGTGAGTTTAGCAGATTTGAGGTATCGTATTACTGAAGGATTTGGTAATGATTCGCCATTTTTATATCCTCCAATGTTGTCAACGACAAGTAATCTTCTGGTTAACTGCCATTGGGGCATACCGTTTACCTACAAATTATAGATAACTGAGCATATATTTTTATCAATATTACTGAAAGAGAAGAAAAGAAACTTCTAAAAAGCATAATTAATGAAATATTATTTACATACCTTACCTTATTAACAAATTTATTGTTGCGTTTATAATCAAGGAACAAAATTGGTATTGGCTGAAGTAATGATTTGTTGTTCTGCATATATTCCAAATATAAATCATAGAAAATTGTAGGTATATTTAGGAATGTAGAAGATTTCAAGCTACAAATATTTTTATATTCAACAGCAAATCTTCCTGGCCGTAGTGTTTTTGAACCAGGACAAAGTTCAAGTTGAGATAAACCAGTTGTAGCACCATACCAACTTCCATTTGCCAGCCATTTATGGGCCACAACGTTGAGATGACTTGACTAAAAACAAGATAAATAAATTCTGATAATTAAAAAAAAAAAACAAAATTTGCAATCTGCAACTAATAAATGAAATAAGCAAGTTTGTTGAATATTATACAATAGGCTTGAATGGCCTGAGGAAAGTGGGTAAAGCTAAACCTTCGAGAAGATTACTCCTTTTCATTTTGACAGCGAATCTTTCGGATATTAGCAGTCAAACATCCAGGAGGATTGACAGTAATGGACCAAGGATCATCTTTCTTGAAGTACATATCTGTTTGTTAATATATGTAGCCCAACAATTTGACAGCCTCAATGTAGATTTCACACTGTAATCTCGTTTCATTAATTTTTATCTTCCAAAGTTTGAGATGTTTTTGAATGAAATTTAGCCTTTGGTGTAGATATAAGGGGATACTTTTGGCCACTTTATTAGTTGAATGGGATTGCTAAGCTAGGTCGACTGTATAAGTGGCCATCAGTGTGCGTTGATTTAGTAATATGGCTAAATACCTGAAAAGTCTAGTGCCAGTTCAAGTATGTATATCTCTTTCAATTCTACCTTGACGAGGAAACTACGGAATATTTCATTTTTTCGTACAGTGAAGAATCTATATAACAGATAACTCTTTAAAACTAGATAATATAAGCCTGGCAGAATTTGCTTGAGTTTCAATAGCATAACCCCCTCCTGCCATACTTTGACCATAACCTGTCTGATATCTAGCAAAACATCTCAATGTATTACTTAAGATTCAGGAATATTATTACCAGAATTATTTGAAATTTTACTCAAAAATACAAAAATACATTGTATTTGTTGTTTTTTTGTTCCGTAATAAACTCTGATTGGATATGGTGCAACTTATGATGAAACTGTTATTCTTTTCAAACTGTTATATGTCAATTTTACTAATTGCACAGGCTTCAACAGCAGACAATAGATATTTTTGAAAATGGTTAATCTACACAATTGAAAAATATCTCCATAATAAAAAAAAAAAAACTGTGATATTTAATTCAATTATAATCTTTAAAAATAAGAATTTTAAATAATAAACAATTTCAATTCAAAAATTACCTCTGAAGTTGGGTCCATTGTAAATTTAGGTTGCGCATGCTTATTGAGTACAGCAACTGCTTCACCTTCAGCAAAATAAAGCCATGGAATTATATGCCTTGTAGACTCTTTTAATACTTTACATGGGCCATAACCACTGTCATCATATAGATTAAGTACACACATATTTGCCAAAGCTTCACATGATAGTGTTTCATTTGACTGAAATAAAGTAATGAAAAGCTCATCAAGTAGATATAATTTTTAAGCGTAGCTTATGTTTTAAGTTATTCAACAAGAAGAATAACCATAAAGAGCTCTGTTTTTAATTAATATGGTACATTACACACTAAGATAAAGGCCAAAATGAGGCATAACACAGGCAATGAGGCACTGTGTAATATGTTTTCACTAATCCATCTAATTCTAAAACGGATAAAAATAAATTGTTACGCAATATTCTCACATCACTTAAGTTTTGTGTTAAATTTATAATATACTCTTTAAATGTGAGTTTTCTGTTGTTTTTTTTATGTAGAAAAAATATAGTGTTTAAAAAATAAATGAAAGGTTTCTGCAATAAAGGAGCCACAACGTGCATAGAAGAAGGAAATTTTATTGAAGAAGAAGTGTATTGAATTTTATTGAAGACAAATATTACACACTGAATTTAGAAAAATGAAAAGGGAAAAATGATAGGCATCTTTCTGCTTTGCCTTTCCTTTGCTCTTATTAATGAATTTAGTCTTCTAAGCATCGAGAAAATTAAGTTTTAAGATTTTGGAAAATACTGGGCGGAATCTAAAATCTCTTCCAATCTGTCCCTAAAGGTTCGGTAATGGATTCAAGTCCGTGTTGAGTCAGACCTTAAACTTCGCCTTTCCAATATCTGGAAGTTATTAATAGTCTTTGGCCAAATGGTTTTAATGCTGTTCAAGACCGATATGACAATTTAAGCATACCCTCTGGGTAATAGTGGGTCTAGTGCCTTTAGACTTGGAGGTGGAAAGGAAATTGACGATATATAATCTGAAAGTGCTAGGGAAGTGGATTTTTGACTGCAAAATGCTGAGAGATAGGAAGCTGAAGAATACAAGGAAAAAAACAAAAAACATAATGAAAGAGAATTGCAGGAAGCCTCAGATAAAGGTGTGGAACTTTTATTGGATTCCAAATGTTGAAAGGTGCAGGAAGACGAGAAGGTACATAAATCAAATAGTACCATAAATTAAAGGGCATGAAGGTTTTGCAGTCTATTTGGCTGGATTTGATATAATACAAGATCCGTTATGGGTATGTGGAATGGAGAAAACTCCGTGATATTCGCTTGTAAAATCAGTGAGATGTGCAGGAAATCATTTTTTAAAACTTAATTTTCTTAATGGCCAGAAGAATTAAAATTCATTAATAAAATTATAAATGAAACAACATAGAAAGCTGCTGTAGACTTTACCTTTTCATTTTTCAGTTTTCAAGATTTTTTTTTATTTATTTTTATTTTGCTCCAATATTAATTGCAGACCCTTTTTATTTATTCTTTTAAATTCTTCATACTAAAAGCATATAAATATTAAAATACAAATTAGAATATCTTAATCTTTATAACAGGACTTAACAAAGCGTGATACTGTATGATACTGATATTCTACCATATTTGCCAAAGCTTCACATGATACTGTTTCATAAATAGAATAATGAAAAGACGATCTAGTAGATAAGTTTTCGAAGCAACTGGTCCAGACAATAATCGCTTACAAAATGTTAGTAGGACTGTATGTAGTTTTTGTGGGAACGCTTAGTATGTCATACATCAATATCTCAATGATTGAATGAATGCAACTACGGTTGGTGTGGATAAATTGTGTATTGAATTATGTACTGCTTTTTTTTTTAATTTAATAAATATAACTAACATAATATAAAAATTGTGAAAACATATTATCCGACTGCTTACAAACCTTGCATGCAAGAGTAAATTTAGGTAGTGTAGCACGTAGTAAGGCCGAATCTAGTTGAATACCTCCATAATCTAGACGATAAACTTGGATTGATGGATTCCAGCCAGCTTTTGTTGGACATTCAGATATAGTTGACTGAGAGCAGGTACATAATGGAGCAGCTGGATTGCACAATTTACATTTTTGACGATCTAATGATGGAAATGTACCAGTATGGCACTTATAACAGGAAGTCTCTCCCTTTAATGAGCTATTATCATGCAGTTCGACTGTAAAATATGTTGAAATTTAAAGAAAAAACTTAATGGATTATTAAATGACGACTGTAAGAATAATATAAATATGTCCGTAACCAGTGATGGAGGTTTTATGCAATATGTGAAATACTTCGAACAAGCGGTGCAGAACTGATGAAATTATGGGGCTCAGCTCAATAAGCGGTGCACTCTATCATAAGATCTTCCTGTATAAAATAAAATAAAGACAGGAAATCAACAAACTATAGATGAGGGAAAAATACAAAATTATTTAAATAATAAAAAAATCTGATAAATAAGCTCAAATCTATGAAAGTTCAGAAGTATTCAGTTGTCTAAAATGCTGCAGATAAATAAAGTGCAATAAGTATTCAAGTGCAGTTAAAAATAGGTCACATTGCAAAAAAAATATTACTTTAAATTAGAAAAGAGCTGCAACAGACCTACAATGATAATATTTCATTTCTTACTTGGTGAATTGGTGGAACTTTCATAGCATACTATACATTAATTGCAATGAATACTTCGTGAAGGACAATTCCATACGGTCAATTGGTGAATACAACTCACCATAAATACTGGCATCGTTACATCCAAAACATTGCTTTTTTGAAATAAATTTTTGCTTTCCTTTACATGTTAAACATAATCTGGAATCTGCTGATGGAATTTCCATATCAAGACATCTCTTACACTGTGGAAATCCATTATTCCAACCAACAATGATACTTCTTTCGTCACATGTACAAGTCAATTCTAAAATTAAAAAAAAAAATGATCACATATTACATACATTATCATATTACTAAATTAAAGTAACAGATAAGCAATTTTTTGTTTGCCTATTTTTGATAAGCAATTTACGTAATGCCTATTTTTTCAGGTTTGGCTTTACGTCCAACTATACGATCAGGATTATTACTAAATTATATTGTACCATTTTTATTTGCACTTACTATCAGAAGTTGGCTTTAAAAATTTAGAACGATCACAAGAAGAACAGTTCAGAGTAATTACATTAAAATATTCATTACCGCCACAACTATGAGGGCTATTATTCACATAGTAATTATCAGAAATATTGCTACCTACATTAAGAACTAAACTAAAAAAAACAAAACAAACATACTGATATAAAATGATCAACATTATATTAGAAATACAAAACAACAATACGAATAACAAACTAATATAACTACTGTAACAGTTTCCATGGCAACTAGAAAACATACAAGTAGTGATGTGAGAATATTATTACCATACGTAACCTCTAAATTTACCCAAATCATAAAGTAATTATTATACATCTCAATAAATTAATCAAATGAAATATTATCAATTCTAAGTTTTTAATAAGGTTAATATAATCGGAGCAGCGACTAAACTTATTTCGGCACTAGCAATTGCTACCCCCCCCGCCACTTTTTTAATTGTTTAATAAAGAAAAATTCAGGGATTTTTAGTTAATAATTTAATTAAGGGATTTTTGGGGGTTGGGTAATACTTTCCTCTAAACAATAAATTCATTATATTATATGATCTTGTCATCTATTTAATATTAATAAGAATAATAATTTTATATTGCTACCATATGAGCTACCATAATTTCGAGTTTGCAACAATTTGAAATGCGACTTTACTGAACAGTTTTCTCAGTTTTCTGCAATTTTCTTTATGAAGTATGCAATGATTTATGAGTTTCATTAAATTTGGTGAACTAAATAGATATATATCGCTATTATTTTGTTTGATTAATTTTTCCTAGTAATGTATTTGGACGAAGCTGGAAGACCAAGCTTCCCTCAAAAAGTTGTTTTATTAAGTTTTGAATCTCAGTCAAATATTTAGTCAAAAATTCCAAGTTTTTAAGAATCTTTAAAAAAAAAATTCAATTTTTCCGGTTAAATGTTTCAAATAAAACATATGGGATTTGAATTGTTTGAAATTACACATCGGGTTAACCGATTTTTAATAAACTTGTAATTCTAGCGTAACATATATCATGTTCTTTAATATTAAAAAGATTCTAAAACCATACATTATATCTAAATGGTACTTTACGAGGAAAGCTTTACACTTCTGATCCCTAATAAACCTAGAAAAAAACAAATTTCTAGAGAAAATGTTTCAATTAAAAGTGATAGATATTTATCTGGGTCGCTAGTATACGAAGTTTATAGAAAATAATTGTAGTATTTTTCGTGAAGAACTGAAAAAAAAAAACATTCAGTAAAGTGGCAATTCTGGTATTGATGTATTTACCGAGAATGAAACCAGAATGCTTGCAGAAAGGACGAGACAACGTTGGCGCTACAATATAATATTAATTTACATTAGAAGCATTAAAAGAATTACAAATTTGAAGAAAATTGGTTAATAGAAAGTGTAATTTTACATAATAGGTTTTTGAATTTTGTGAAATTTTCTCGAAAAATGTTACAAAGATTTTCTTTAAACTTGGATTGCTTGCTGTATAGATAGAAATGTATCACTTTTATTTGAAACATTTTTCTATTCTAACATAAAGGCGCTCAAAATACAGGTAAAATCACTACTATTTTTATGGCCAGCCCAACTCAACATTGTAATGTTGCATTTTTATAGAAAATTTTCTTGATAGGTGAAACACTACATATAAAAATAAATAATTATTCAGAGGAAAGGGATTAGCTCAGTGGTTAGCGCGCTAGACTCCCACGCGGAGATCCCGGGTTCAATTCCAGCGGTACCCTTAAATTTTTTCTTCTTACCAGCCTGTACAGCTCACTGTCGGCTCCGAACGCATATGATCATAGATGTTGACGCGTCTTAAATTCAATAAAAAAAAAAAAAAAATTATTCAGTGAAGATTTATTTTCGACAATGGATTTTTGACAGGAACCGTCGTTTCATAGACGGAGATCAAGGTACTTAAAACGGAATATCAAGTAAGAGCTACTTTGCGATTTATCGTTTTTGAGATATTTTCTTCACACCCACACACATACATATAAAGACTCACTAAAATTATTACTTTCTCTTACTCCCATAGTAACAGGAAGTATTGCCAGATCGTGCCAGATTTTCGAAATTGAGTTTTCACCAGAATTACAAGTTTTTGGGTCCCCTGAATACGAAAAATTTTTTTTAGCGAATGGTCTATATGCGTGAATGTGTGTGTGTGTATGTATTAACAGAATATCTCAAAAATGAAAATTTGCAGGAAATTCAAACTGTAAAATCCGCTTAGGTACTCTATCAGAAATGTATATTTCGGGCAAAATCCATCAACCTGAAGTACGACATTACTAAATTTTTTTTTCTTTTGTGATTTTCTCAAAAACGGTTCGAACAATTTTCTTTAAACTTCGTATACTATCTACACATATAAATACCTATCACTTTTATGACTTTCCTGGGAAAATTTTATTTTTTTGGAGATTCTAGGGGTGGGGGGGGGACAGTTATCGTTATACTTTTCTTTAAAGTACTACTTCAGTATACTATATGGTTTTGCCATCTACATAATACACATTGAAAACATTGATATAAGACTTGAAGTGTGATTTTACAAATTAGGTTATTGTGTCGAGAATTTTCTCAAAAACCGGTTACAATGATTTTCTTTAAACTTGGAATGCTTGCTGCATAGATAGGAAACGTATCCTTTTTTACTTGAAAAAATTGATTATAATGGGGTATTGGAGGTCAGTCAGTTAGTTTAAATTTAAATTTGCACAAATTTTCTTGTTTTTTGACATTGAGCGCTTCACATAAGGACGCTAAGGTGTACAAGTAAAATCCCTCTCCACCATATTTATGACCTATTTCCTAAACGTTTTTTCTTTCTTTTTTTTTTTTGAGAGTTTATGCACTGCACCCCCTGCAAGTTGAGCCCCCTAAGAAATCCCAGGATCTTGGAGGGTTCTAGGGTGGGTATATCCCCATCCCCCACCTGGTAACAAACCAGGCTGTTAAATCTTCTTTGGATGACGGTGTCACAGTCGGTGAGAAGATGTATTGGAGCTTCCTCTATCTCCCCACAGAATCTGCATGTGCCATCATGTTTTAGGCCCAGTTTTCTCAGGTAACCCCTGAGTCTGCAGTGTCCCATGAGAAATCCCGTAATAATACGGATCTTGTTTTTATTCAGACTGATTTTGTTTTTACTCGGGCCTGCCTTAGTTCCGAGAGAGTGTTCCAGAGACGTGCTCTTTTCGCCGCCTACTCTTTCTTGATTTCTTCCAAGAGTAACTGGTCGCTGACTCTGCAAAAGAGCTCAGAATAGGAGATGCCACGGTGTCGGCCACTTCGTCGCCTTTCACGCCTGCATATCCCGGCACCCAGAATAGAGTAGCTTGATTTCTTCTGTCTAGGTCGTTAAGCTTACTTACGCATTCCCAAACCCTTTTAGAACTGATAACACAAGAGCTCAATGCTTTAATGGCAGCCTGACTGACGGATAGGATAACTATCTCCTGATTCCGATATCCCCTATCGAGGTTAATATTGAACGCATCTTCCAATTGCGTATATCTCCGCCTGGAAGATGCTGAGAAATTTACCCATGGGTTCCGAGGGTTTGGTTTATCAACGCTTCACAATTCTATATTCATTATGCTCGTCGCTACAATCTTCATATCCTTGCTCGGTTCTCTCGCTTTCCATATAATCTGATCTCTTTTCTGAGTGTATCGTAAAATATATGACTGTGTTTAAGTGCAAGTGGTCAGTTACATGTGTTGCCAGTTTAGACTGGAGAATAGTTTTGTCAGGGTGTCATGATAACCATAGATCATGCGGCCATCTCCTCCTCAGTCTCCCTTCTTAGGGGATTATCTGGTATTACGGGACAGGAAAGTTGAACTATTAGAGGATTGAAATGAGCTGCTCTAGGAGAGTGGAATTTGAGAAAACGAGGTTTCACTATAACATGGGCAAAAGGAAATTTAGGTCATTATGGATAGTGAGGTTCGGTTAGAAAAATGAAGCATTAAGGATTTTCCAAAGGATTTTTGACTGCAAGGATTGGATACAATGGGATTTGGAATGTTTAGTCGATCTCTATACTTCAATACCGTATAGCCAAATTGGTCTTAATAATCGTAGAGATGTATTAACTAAGTCATCTGAGAATGCGCTAGGGGTTTGGGAACGCAAAGTTCTGAGAAAGTTGTTTGGGGCCATGATAGTGGAGGGACAGTGGCGCTCCAGAACCAATGCGGAATTGTACGAGCTGTATAAAAACGAAAACATAGTGGCCAGTGTAAAGCAAGCTCGTTTGAGATGGCTGGGTCATGTCGAGAGGATGAAAGAGGAGCGCCTTCCGAAAAGACTCCTGTATGGGAATCCAGGAGGTGCAAGAAAGAAGGGTAGACCTCGTAAGAGATGGCTCGACGATGTACAGGAAGACCTCTCCGCATTGGGTGTAAGAAGATGGAGAAGAGAAGCGGCTGACAGAGCCGAATGGCAGAAAATTGTTAATGAGGCCCTGGTCCATTTCGGACTGTAGTGCCATGGTAATAATAATAATAATATAATCGTAGAGATAAAAGTCTTTTGTTACTTAAGTTTAGTTTTGAACACCTGTCATGCATCCTTGCGAGAAGTTTGTAGCGCAAGTTAACTTCTTGTCTTTTCAGCCTGGTTTGAGGAGTACATGTTAATTGTCTGTTCAGGTATAGTCCAACATTGTTAACACATGGAATATGTATTTGATTAAAAAAGATATTTGATAGAATTTTTCGCCAAATCGTAAATACAACATATTTAGCCAATTATCTAACCAGGTCTGTAGTTGGTTGGTTGAGGTGAATTTGGAGAGCTCTGATAGCATTAACAGTATTGGGATAAGGAAATAGAATTGTGGTATTGTCCACTAAGGTAGATAGGATAGTATTTGATGCTGTGGAATATCTGTTGTGTACATGGTAAAAAGGAGAGGTCTGAGCGTGCTGCCTTGGGGGGACACCAGCTCTAGCCAACTGTTCACTACTGCTCCACAGCTAACACTGAAATATCTGTCTTGTTGATATGATTTTAGGATAAGTTATTAGATATGTGGAAGCATATCCCTCAGCTTATACAGCAGACTCTAGTGCTATACACTGTCAAACGATTAAAGGAAAACATTTGGTCAATACTGGTTCCACTCGAGGGAGATAACGATTGTTATAGGCCTAAAGGATAGGTCTTTTAAGGAGAAGCTTTTCGAAAATTTTGGAAAGAGTTGGAAAGCAAGCTGATCCACTTGTAGGAAGTATAATGACATGGAAGGTCATACCAATGTCAAAGTGGTTCCAGCCAGCTGCTATCTTAACAAAGGATGGCAGTAATAAAAGAACAATTTATAACCAACGACATAGTTGGCCGCCGGCTTCAAGACAGCCGCGGCCAAACAAACAACAAAGCCTTTTCATCAATACTGTACATCAAAAGCAAGCACCGAAAAGGTTGGCCACTGACCTAAATAAGGTCAGCAAACTACGAAGGTCGCACAAGGTTGCACACTAGGACAGATGTCTTGGTGTGAGTGTGGCCAACACCAATATATAAACTCTATCATATACAACGAGAGGATCATTATATCTTATACGACGATACGAGCACGTCCATATACACGAGCAGCAGTTTACGCGACTATACACAGTTTCATTTAAACTTATTATCTTTTAGTAGTGCATCTTAGTTCGTTTATTTTATCATTCTAATTTATTACTTATTTATCTTCTATTTATTCCTAAGTATTTTGCTAGTTATTAGTTACCATTTATACGTTAAAATTATTGTTAAAATACAGTTTATTTTTATAAAATCCGTATCAATAATTCGATGCACTAACTTCCAAAATCTCTCAACTTACTTCCGCCCTCTTCAAGACATCTACTACATCAGGAATCACATCAAACGATTCCATTACAGAAGTAATAATACTGGTGGCAGATTTCATTGATTTCTCTATCATTTTTATAGCGGAAAATTTCTATAAGATAGGGAAATATATAGTGAGGAAAGAATTATTATTATTATTATTATTATTATTTTTTTTTTTGGAAGTTGTTTTAGAATTTTGAAATTTATTAGGTCACAGCCGGGCGATTTGTTTGTTGAAGTGCGCACAGTTATCCAGAACACTAAAGATTATCAAGAGCGTGTGACCTCTATGCTATTGTAAGTTATACTGATAACGTTAAATATTTCTCAGGATTTAGATTGAGGAAATATATGGAATTTTTATTTAGATAACTAAAGTAAGTTATAGTTCTTAAAATAATTTCTATCTTTATATTCATAAAAAAGATGCAAAAAAAAAATGAGAAAGGAAAAAAAAAATGAATACAAAGAGAAGAGAGATGTGGGCGATATAACAGTGGGTTAGTTGTTGACACGAAGTAGGTGGTAGTTACCTCTCTTAACCCATCCTTTTGCATCGGTCATCATACTAGCAGATGCGCAGGTCAATTGGGCCCGGCCCAGCTCGCAGGGTTGCTGCGTTTTGGTGGACGTTTCAGTCTAAAGCGTGGCGCCATGATGCTAAGATACGGTACGGCGAAGTAAGTCCCAGAGACTCTCTCGAGCTCCCTGGGCGAAGGCAAGAAGAGGCCTGAGGTGGCCTTATTTACTTCACAATTTTTTCCAGCAAGCATCATCTAGATAAATAGAAAGGAAAGAAGAAAAAGAGAGAGAGTGAAAAAAGAGGGGGAAAACTAAAAAAACAAAAAAAAAGAACACAAAAACAAAGACTCCATCATATCTCGGCTGTTCAAGTTTGTGAAATGGCCTTCGCCCGAACCTCTACTATTGCCGTTCTATTCACAGTTCTAAACAGTGAGTATTACAAGGAAAACTGTACAAGGCAAAATGCATTTTTTTTTATTTTATTTACTTACTAATAATTAATAATAAATATTCCAAGCTAAAAACTACCTTACACCTCTTTGGCCGAGTGCCATGAACTGTTTTTTTTTTTTTCACCCGCTTTTCAAATGCATGCACTTTCATTCATTGCTTCTCTTGCTCCATTTCCCACTATCACATCTATACACACACACACATACACACATTAAATGGAATGTATTGCTATAAATAAAAATAATAGAAAGTAATTTTTAAAGACTTTAAAACTTGTTACCTATTTTTGATTGTATACAATTTTGATTAAAAATCAACCGCTAGAGTAATGGAGTATATTATTTTAAGAAAATAGTTATAATAAGGATATTATTTCTATGATAGACAAAAACAATTAATAATGATTAATAATAATAATAAAAATAAATACTATTATTATTCATTAAAGTTGATTTATTTTTGTTAATTAACACTTTTTTTTTCTATTACCTAAAACCTAAACAATTATAAATTTATTTCTAAAACACATAGAAATATTATTAAATTAAAAAAAAAATATACTCATTTGTTACACATATTTTATTAAAAAAAAGATTAAAAATTAGTATTTCTTAAAATCCTATTAATATTTTAACTAAAGAAAAATATTTCATCTCTAATAATTATTTCTTACATCTATACTTGTTTTGCTTTTTCTCAATTACCCAACTAATTTTAAATCCGTTTATATTTTCTCCTTCTTATAAAAAAAAATGCATGTATTTATTAAAAAATAATATTATAGTATAAATTTTAATGTTTTATATTTTTAATGAAACTTTTACATGAATTTTAAATAAAAATGGCAATAAAAGGTAAGATATTTAATTGCAATTTTACATAGTTCTGATTTATTATTTATTTATATAGGTTTTAATATACCTAGTCTAAAATATAATATAAAAGTTTTTATAACTAATAAAATCGATTTTCTTCAAACATTAACATTTTTGGTTACACATTAAATTCTTATTAAAATTAATTATATTAGATAGATAATAGGGGAATCATATAATAAATATATTAAAATTGCACTTTTATAGAAAGAGTCTAAATTCATCCCATTGCTACAGAAAACTATTCTGTAGTTCTATTTAAATATTCGACCGATATTTATCAAAAAAATTTATTGTTCCTATTTCACCGGATCTTAAACACTTATAATGGATTCCCCAAAGCTCTTACTATGCTTTTCTATATTTTTAAATTATGCTGTGTGGGTACTTAAAAAAAACTTGTAAAAACTCAATTTTCAAAAAATTACCACATGATTAGTTGTGAAATAATGTCATACAACATTCTCTTATGGCGATAAGAATTACACAGTTATTAACAAATTAATTATATTCAAACTTGTAAGTTTTAATACATATTATGATTTTAAAATTATATAGATTGGATAACTAAAATTATACTATAAAATGAAATTTTTTTTAGGAAGCAGATCCAGTTTTTTTAAAAAACAGTTTCCCACAAAAGCGGATGTTAAAAATTGAAAAAAAAAAAAAAAAAATCTGATGTGAAACACCATTCTTAAAATGCACATCCGATCAACCTCTATTTTGAAGTTTACAAAAGTGTAACTGACAAATTTTATAGTTAGTATACCAAATTTATGTGAAATTTGTAGGAGTTTTTATGAGAGAAAAAAAAATCTGGTGTGAAACACTCACACAACTTTCTCTTACTCCTGTTCTCAAAATTTTAATTGACAAATGATATAGTTTGTGTACCAAATATAATGAAATTCGTAGGAAAAACTGACAAAACTTTTCAGGAAAAAACGCACTTCCGGTTTACTAATTTTCTTAAAACTTGTAATTTTGGCCATCTATTTATTTCTAATTAATTTTGTTTGAATAATAGAATTATATAATCAACTATGATACCACTTTAGAGGAAGCTGTAATCCCACCCCTCCCTGAAAAGTACCCTTAAATGAATTTTCCCAGAGGAATTTTTTTAATAAAAGATGTAGATCTTTGCATGTTTAGTTTATATATCAAGTTTCAAGAAAATCGTCGGAGTCATTTTTGAGAAAATTACGAAAAATTGAAAAAAATTATTTAGTAAAGTCTTAAAACAAACGTACTTCTGGTTATCCGATTTTTTTCAAACATGGAATTTCAACAACATATTTAATTTTAATTAATATTATTTAGATGACAGAATTGTCTAATAAACTGAAATAGCAGTTAAGATGAAAATCTAACCTCACCCTTCCCCTAGAAGTGCCCTTAAATGAATTTTCCTGGGGTAATGTTTCAAATAAAAGTTGTAGCTTATTATATGTGTAGTTGATATACCAAGTTTAAAGAAAATCGTCATAGCCATTTTTGAGAAAATCGCAAAAACGTAAAAAAAAACAACTAGTAAAGTGGTACTTCCGGTTGAGGAATTTTGTGCAGATAACGCACCGTCAGATCCCATGGTGATACCTAAACGTAATATCAAGTTTCAACTTTCTACGGTTTTTCATTTTTGAGCTATGCTGTTCACACACAGACCATTTGCTAAAAAAACCACTTTTTTGGGAACAGGGACGTCAAAACGGATATTTCCGGTGAAAACTCGATATCGAAATTTGACACGATTACAATACTTCCTCTTGACTAGGAGAGAGAAAGTAAATAACGCAAAAACTAAAAAAAAAAAAAAAAAAAAAAAAAAACGGTTTAGTAAATACGCACTTCCGGTCAATCGATTTCCTTCAAACTTGGAATTTCTACAACATATTAATTGTAATTAATATTATTTAGATGATAGAATTGTGTAGTAAACTGAAATAGCACTTTAGTAGTAACCGTAACCCCAACTTCCCCCCCCCCAAAGTATCCTGAAATGAATTTTCCTGGAGAAATGTTTTTCAAATAAAAGTTGTAGCTGTTTGTATGTGTAGTTAATTATATCAAGTTGATAAATAAAATCGTTGGAATCAATTTTTCAGTAAATCACAAAAAAAGTGAAAAAAAAAAAACAAAAACTATTCAGTATGAGGAATTTTTGATAGATTACTTAAAGAGTAAAAAAAAAAAAAAAAAAAAAAACCACTCAGAAGCGTTGTAATTTCCGATTGATGGATTTTGACCGAATGGTTGGTGTCAAATGCGATGATATTAAGGGATCTAAACGGATTACCAAGTTCGGCCTTCCTGCATAACTTTTCTTGTATAAGATATTTTATTCACACACACACCTGATCATTCGCTAAAAACAATGTTTAAAGAAAATTCCATCAACCGAGAAACTACGACTTTACTAAAAGTTTTCTACAGTTTATTACGATTTTCTTTAAAATTCGTATACAATTTGTAAACTTAAATACCTATCACTTTTATTTATAAAATTTTCCCGGGAAAATTCATTGTTGAGGTTTTCTTTTCTTTCTTTTTTGCGGGAAGGCTGATGTTTGGCTATCTTCTAATGTAGTATTTCACAATTGTTCCAAGTTTCTGGTGGCTCTTGGTAAGTCACTGTCACCAATTTTGACGGCAAGGTAGTTGGATGTCTTAAAGATCACGGAACAATTGCTAAATGATGTGGTAAACTCTGTACAAATTAGCTAATTCTTTTGCCTCAATAATATCCAGCTAAGATAAGAGATTAGAGAACATATAAGCTAAACTTGAACATCTCATAACCAATGGCTGTAATATAGCTTTCGAATGGATTACTAGCCCATTGCAGGATCTCGGAAAATAAAAATGCTGGATTATCTGGCGAAGGAAGGTTGTGCTGAGTTTTTGAGAAAGCAGTAACAGAGTAATTAAGCTGGCTGTTGGGCCAAACCAAGTGATATTCTGCTACAAAGCAAAGCCTACAAAGGAAATAGAAGGTGGTTTTTAAAAACTAAAATATCCGTAGATCACTTTCTTAAAGAACGTGTGGCACAATCTTTCACCTACTTACTCTGATTGGGACACGACTATCCCACGCAAACATCTTCACCGTAATGGTGTAGCAAGTAGATTTTATTTTTATATACTTTTGGCCGAACCAATGGAACCGGCTGATCATCCGTAAAAGTAATGTTCTTAATGATTTACTAAAGTGCAATTACGTATCTGATTATATCCAAGAAATTGGGCAGCCAGAAGCAGAATGAATTTTTAGTATCATACGAATCATACACCAATTGAATCATTAAAAACTATACAACTATAGTTGTTGTGGTAGTTGGTTCCGCAGAGCTGGAAAGCATCTGTCAGAGACATTCTCCGAGGGTAGCCTGCTTCATTTTGTGATCATCGACCAGTTTCGGGCGTTCGCCCATCATCAGGATGCTTTTTGTCAGACAGTGTGATAACACAGACTTGCACACTGTCTGACAAAAGCATCCTGAAGATGGGCGAACGCCCGAAACCGGTTGATGACCACAAAATGAAGCAGGCAACCACGGAAAATGTCTCTGATGATATACAAGAATAGATTTCCAATTTTTTGGGATTATTCTCGAAAACTGACCACCCCGCACCCCCCAGTTGATTTTTCTTTAAACTTGGAATAAGGAATATTAATTGTACAGAATTAATTCTATTCACATTTATATCCAAAATTTGCTCAGGTAAATTAATTTCATTTGTTATTAATGTTTAATCTGGATGCTTACTTCTGAATTATAATATAATCAGAAAAAATTATTAAATATTTAATAATGCTTTTTTTTTAAATAATAATTTTTTTTTGGTTTTCAAATTAACGTGTAGTCTCCTTCTTTATATGTTGTTTTAATTAAAATTTGTAGTACATTCATTTGCTCTGCGTTTGACGTGTATACACGTCATATTTGATTTTAATTACGTACCCAAATATAGGAGTTTTAAAACTAAATTCCACAGTTAACAAGACATTTTTTTTCCTACATTTTAATATATTTTCTAAAACCACGTAATTTTAATAAGAGAGTATTAACTTCTGCTATAAATTTTTTTTTTTTTAGAGGTATTATTAACATTATTTGTCTGTGGGGAGATACCCTCACTGGGCCCATAGAACAAAAATCCAGACCTGGATCTAATCCATCTAAGATTCACCGCAGTTCGAATAAATCGGACAATAACCTTGAGCGGAAATAGCCTAAGCTCTTCCACAAACATCCTATTCCGACCAAAGGTCCTGAACCTAATTTCCTCACAACCTAGGCAATCAGTCATAAGATGGATGTGTGTTTCCTCCTCTCTCTCACAGAATCTACAAAATGGAGATCCGGCATGAGCCCCATTATGTAGAGATGTCTCCTTAAACAACAATGTTAGAGATATAATGAATTTGAAATGAAAAATGGTAATGGCCAGGAGGATGAGACCACACTATCTAAGGCACCCCTTCTACAATAGATATGAGATAGAGAGAAAATGTGGGTTAGATAGATAAATGAACTAGAAGTAAAGCTGAACACTATATAATAGAAAAGTAGCACAAACTGCTTGGACTTTACACTAAAATATAATATAAAATGGGTAGTGAAAGATTTAAGGTGAGAAAGATGTTGACGCGCTATAACTGCTGTGTGAACTCTGCTGCATGACTCCTAGAATACTCTCCTGTAACTGTATTTAAACAGTTTCTCCCACTCTAGTCTGGCCTAAGCAGAGAGTGATCCTGTCAAATTTTATGTCTCTCTCTCTCTCTGCTATGGATCCTTCTCTTCGGATCACCTTCCAAGTTAATTTCTCTAAGAAATCCTAGGAATCTGGGTAGGTTTCTAGGAATATATTCCCTCCTCCTAAATCTGGTAGGTACCCACGCTTTTGGATAATATCATTGTAGTCTGTTAGGAAGATCACTGATGTCTATTGCATCTCCCTACAGAATCTGAAGGTGCGCTATTGCGTTTTCTATGCCCAGATTCTTCAGGTTCCCCAGACGTCTATAGTACCCTCTTAGGGATAAAATTAAGGACCCTAAGCATATATTTTTACACAGATTAGTAATTGTATGGATAAGTCTTAGCATGCCTGAGTCCTGAGAAGGTCCATCTATTGACTTCATCCACGTTTCCGCGCGCTTCCCGGAGAGATTAGTCGCCCAATTTTTTTTTTTTTTTTTTATAATGTTTTTCGATATCAAGTTTTCACCGGAAATATCCATTTGAGGTCCCCTGAAGTCCAAAAAAGTGGTTTTTAGCAAATGGTCTGTTGTGTGTGTGTGTGTGTCTGTGTGTGTGTATGTATGTGAACAGCATAGCTCAAAAACGAAAAATCGTAGAAAGTTCAAACTTGATATTACGTTTAGGTATCACCATGGGATCTGACGGTGCGTTATCTGTCAATATTCCTCAACCGGAAGTACCACTTTACTAGTTGTTTTTTTACGTTTTTGCAATTTTCTCAAAAATGGCTACAACGATTTTCTTTAAACTTGGTATATCAACTACACATACAAAGAGCTACAAAATTTATTTGAAACATTTCTCCAGGAAAATTCATTTAAGGGCACTTCTTGGGGAGGGGGGGTTAGGTTTTCATCTTAACTGCTATTTGAGTTTATTAGACAATTCTGTCATCTAAATAATGTTAATTAGAATTAAATATGTTGTTGAAATTCCGAGTTTAAAAAAAATCGGTTAACCGGAAGTGCGTTTGTTTTAACACTTTACTAAATGATTTTTTCATTTTTTCGCGATTTTCTCAAAAATGGCTCCGACGATTTTCTTGAAACTTCGTATATAAACTAAACATACAAAGATCTATAACTTTTATTTAAGACATTTCTCTGGAAAAATTCATTTAAGGGCACTTTTAGGGGAGGGGTCGGGTTACAGCTTCCCCTAAAGTGGTATCATAGTTGATTATACAATTCTATCATCCAAACAAAATTAATTAGAAATAAATAGATGGCCAAAATTCCAAGTTTTAAGAAAATTCGTAAGCCGGAAGTGCGCTTTTACTGAACAGCTTTTTCAGTTTTCGACGAATTTCGTTATATTTGGTAACAAACTATAACATTTGTCAATTATAATTTTGAGAACAGGAGTAAGAGAAAGTTGTGTGAGTGTTTCACACCAAATTTTTTTTTTATTGAACAGTTTTTGTTCATTTTTTTGCGATTTTCTTCATTAAAAAACATCGACGTATTTCATTAAATTTGGTATGTATACTAACTATGAAGTTTATAAATTAAAATTTTGTAAATTTTCAAAATCGGAGTACCTAAAAGCCTCACGCTTATAACCAGCCCGTCTAGCTATACTCACCAGAAACAACAGACAGAGTACGCGAATCCTGATGTTGATATTGATGTGACAATCATGGTGGGAAGAGAGGGGGAACATACTAAATTTGCAAGACTAACAAAATATCCAATGAAATTAATAGACGCCCATTTCACACGCATTTTATTACATACATACCTCAGTCATAAAATTCAGACTAAATAACTATCGTAAGGACAATCTCAGTACTTGAAAAATGGAAAATCTTAGAAAGTTCAAACTTCTGATATTTCGTTTAAATTAAACCATACGAACTAAAATAATAAAGATTCCGGTCAACCATTTTACTGGAATAGATTTTCCAGTCTTATTTTTACTTTCTCTTACTCCCTAGTAAGAGGAAGTATTTAAGCGTGTCCAATTTTGCGATATCGGTTTTCAACGAATAGCCGTTTTGAGGTCCCCTGATCCACAAACGGGGTTTTTGAGCATGGTCTGGTGTGTGTGTGTGTGTGTGTGTGGTCCGTGGTGTGTGTGTGTGTGTTGTGTTGTGTGTGTGTATGTATGTATGTATGTATTTGACAGCTAGCTCAAAAACGAAAAACCATAGAAAGTTTGACACTTGATATTCCGTTTAGGTATCACCGTTGGGATCTGACGCTACGTTATCTGTCAAATTCCTCCCGTAAGTATCCACTTTACTAGTTGGATTTTTTACTTTTTTGCGATTTTCTCCAAAATGGTTCCGACGATTTTCATTAAACCTCGAACATCAACCACACATACAAAGAGCTACAACTTTTATTTGAAACATTTCTCCGAGAAAATGCATTGAAGGGCACTTTTGGGGGAGGGGCGGGGTTAGGTTTTCATCTGAAGTGCTATTTCAGTTTGTTAGACAATTCTGTCATTTAAATAATGTTAATTAGATTTAAATATGTTGTTGAAATTCCGAGTTTGATAAAAATCGGATAACCGGAAGTGCGTTTACTAACCACTTTACTAAATGATTTATTCACTATTTCGCAGTTTTCTCAAAAATGGCTCCGACGATTTTTTTGAAACTACGTATATAAACTAAACTTGCAAAGATCTACAACTTTTATCTAAAACATTTAGCTGGGAAAATTCTTTTAAGGGCACTTTTAGGGGAGGGGTGGGGTTAGATTTTCATCAAAGTGCTATCCTAATTGATTATACAATTCTATCATACATAGTTCGGCTGAAATTCCGAGTTTCAAGAAAATTAGTAAACCGGAAGTGCGCTTTTACTGATCAGTTTTTTCAGTTTTCGACGAATTTCATTAAATTTGGTACACAACTATAAAATTTGTCAATTATCATTTTGAGAACTGGAGTAAGAGAAAGTTGTGTGAGTGTTTCACACCAGATTTTTTTTTTTTTTGTAGTTTTCTCAATTTTCGGGTCGAAAAGATTTTAATTTAAGTAAAAATGTTTGTACGGCAATGGTCAAAGGAGTTTTTAAAGAAAAGGAATTCTTTGTTGTTCTATGTTTAGGGTACCATTAGTGCCCTTCTTTAGGAGCTCTATAAAAATTTATACAGAGCTCCTGAAGAAGGGCACCAATGATACCCGAAACGTAGAAGAGCAACAAAGAATTCCTTTTCTTTAAGAACTCCACTGGCTATAACTTTTATCTGAAACATTGTTTCGTTAAAATTCCTTCTTTTTTCGTGGTATTTTTTTCGGTGAGGCGGGGTTATCTTTTCCACTAAAAAGTGCTATTTTAGTTTATTATACAATTCTATCATCTATATAATGTTAATTAGAATTAAATATGTTGTCGAAATCCCATGTTTTGAAGAAATTCGAATAACCGGAAGTGTTTCTCTATTGAAAACGTATTTTTCAGTTGTCTCCTATTTGCTTCTAAAAACAGTATCATAGATTTTCTTTAAAATAAATGTATAAACTATACATATAAAGGAGCTACAACTTTTATTTTTGGAAAAATGTCTCCGTGTAAAGTCATTTATAAGGAGGTTTTTTGCAAGGTGGGTTGTTGGGGTTATGTTTGCCTACAAAGTGCTATCTTACTTCTTGATTATATAATCCAAGTGAGATAGCACTTTACATCCCAACAGAATTAAATTTAGAAATAAATAAATCGCCAAAATTCCAAGTTTCAATTAAATTAGTAAACCGGAAGTGACGTTTTTACTGAATAGTTTTTTTTTTTTTTTTTTGACTGAAGTATCGTAATCACGGGAATTCAGGATAACGGTTGGATTAGTCCGTTGACCTCTAGTTTGGTGGAGGGTTTGCGGGCCAAACAAGCTTCTCTATCCGGAGCGGCTTCCTAGGGAAGTGTCCTGTCAATGCCTTTGAGGTTTGTGTGTGTGTGTGCCTGCATGTATATAAATATATATGTAAGGTTTGTGTTTTATATGAAGCGTCATGTATTGTGTACTGCTTTGAAACCTGTGCAAGGTATACTTGAACTGTGGTAACCCGTGGGGACGCTGAACCCTAAGCGATTGCTTGCAACAACACACCATGTGGGGATTTTAAACGCTTGGGAAAGGAAGATCCTACGGAAGATTTTTTGGTCCTATAAGGGAAGGTGAGAGGTACAGAATAAGAAAAAAAAAAAACAGGGAATTGATGGAACTGTACCAGGATCAGGATCTAGTGGGGTGGATAACAAGAGGAAGAATTAAATGGTTGGGACATTTGGAAAAAATGGAAAATGCAAGAATTCCCAAGAAAATGTGGGCTGGTCATCCTGGAGGGGCTAAAAGAAGAGGAAGACCGAGACTTCGTTGGTTTGGAGTCCGATATGAGAAGCATCGGAATAAGAAAGTGGCGTAATGACATGGCAAAGTCATAGCAATATCAAACCTTCACAACAGATAACAAAGAAAGAATAATTTACACAACTAGTGGCCTAGCCAGCTGCCTGACTTCAAGACAAGGCCGCGGCCAAACAAACAAACCAAGGGTAAATACCCTTACATCAAAGCAAGCACCGCTAAGGCGGGCCACTGACCTAAATCGGTGGTCACCAAACTAACCAAGGTCGCACACTAGGACAGATGTCTTGGTGTGAGTGTGGCCAACACTAATACATAAACTCGCCCTATTGGAAGAGGGGATGATTATACGATTATACTTGAGTACGTCTTCATATACGAGCAGCAGTTTACGTGTCCCTATACAGTTTCTATTTATACTTATTACCTTTAGTTGTGCTTCTTAGTTCATTTATCTTAATCATTCTAAATTATTAGTTATTTATCTTCTATTTATTTCTAAGTATTTCTTGTTAATAGTTACCATTTTTTACGTTTAAATTATTGTTCAAATTATTGTTTATAATTTCCGTGTTAATACTTCGAGCAATAACTTCCAAAAATCTCTAAATAACTTCCGCCCTCTTCAAGACATCTACTACATACCTCAGGAATCACAATAAACGATTCCACTACAGTGGAGAAGGATTGCGGAAGTGAGAGAGGAATGGCAGCGAGTAGTTGAGGAGGCCAAGGTCCTGCGTGGACCATAGTGCCAAGGAAGAAGAAGAAGGATAAGTTTTATTTTTAATTTTTACGATTTTTTCCATGAAAACACCGATGAATTTCATTGAATTTTGGTATATACTAACTATAAAATTTGTCTTATATCTGATAAAAAAACAAATTTCATAATATTTGACATGATCGCAATGCCAAAAAAAAACAAGTAAGAGATAGTATTTAGAAAGAAACTATACTGTTCGTGTCATATTTTCGAAACTGAATAAGGTTCATCGGTGAAAAAAAAAAACACGGTTTTGAGGTCACCGAGTGAGCAAAAAAAAAAATGCATTTAGTCTGTTTGTATGTTTCTTTCTTTGAAAAATACATTTATTCAACAAGCTTCACATTAACATATTACATGCTATTTTGGAAAATTGTTTAAACAATGTATTAAATACAAATAACAAAAACTGAACATAAAAAAAAAAGAAAAACATGGCAGAGATGAGATTAGTTATTTTGTTAACATATAAGACAAACAATGATCTATGTAACATTCTCTCAAAATCTCTCTTTTTTTTTCTCTGCGTGTTTATGTGTATATATACCTGTATAATTATTGTGTGTCGGAGAGAGAGAGACTTTGTTTGTACGCGCGTCTGTGTGAACAAATAGCTCAAAAACTATAACAAAACAAAAAAAAAAAAACCGGTGTGTGATATACTCACACGGATAATTTCTTACACTAATTAATACAATTTAATGAAGAAATTATCAGAGACATTTTCCCGTGGTAGCCTGCTTCATTTTGTGGTCATCGAACGCATCCTGAATTTTTCAGACAGTGTGATAACACGACGGACTTGCACAGAGCCAAATTCAGTTTTCACACTTGAATGTGCAAGTCCGTGTTATTACACTGTCTGAATAACGCATCCTGAATATGGGCGAACGCCCGAAACCGGTCGATGACCACAAAATGAAGCAGGCTCTACCATGGAAAATGTCTCTGATGCTTTCCAGCTCTGCCGAACCAACCACCACAACAATAATCAAGAAATTATTCTTTAAAGTTACAACGTTGCAATGCTTAGTTCGGTTGGCCATAACCTGAACAGCCTTAAGTTAACCTTGTATAACTGAATAACTAAACGCTTTAAGTCAAAAACCAAGCTTGTGCAAATATTTTGTACATTATGTCCTAACATAAATTAGTGAGGGGACAAGCAGTGACTGTGGTCAAGCACAGGGAAGGTTGCGTTGGGTGGGGCATGTGCATAGGGTCACCCTGAAGGCAGTCAGACTGAGGTAAAGACCAAGGCTACATTGGATGTATGATGTGGAAGAGGATTTCCAAGATCTGAACGTACGACAGTTAGGGGAAGAAAGCGACACATAGGGAGGCTTGGGGTTTCATGCTCCTTAGTGCCACAGGTGAGTGGAGGGAACAAGTGCCAAGCTATCAATAGAGACAGGTAGGGAATAATTACATTATAATGAGGCCAATAATAAGCAAACACATTTGAATTTTAACGTATCAGATATCTCAGAACGACCTAAATACAAATCTTTTCAGAAAAATGTTACAAATAAAAGTGAAAAGTTTCTATCTATGGGGATAACCAGTGGAGCAGTCCGTATGTAGGCGCTGTGGGGTGAGAGCCCACGGTCAATACACAATAAAAGGATGATGACAAAACTATGTAAAAGTAGGACCAAAGTGTACCTTAGCCTGAGTAGAAACCAGATTTCTCTGGAGACGGGGTTAATGACGCGTCATGGTAGGTTCATAAAACATCGTACAAGGTGGGGGCTAATAAGCTAGGAACCCTTGTGCAGATTGTGTCAGGTGGAGGAGAAAACTGCCCCCCCCCCACCAGCTCTTGGATGGCATAACAATAACCAAATTGCGATACAAAACCTTTTTGGTACATTGCGACCTGAGGAGATAGTAACGCAAAAAGAGCTAATGGTTGAAAGCCCTTAAACTCCTTATGAGGCACAATAAGCCTATGAAATAGCCCACAAAAAATGGATATCTAATCTAATCTAATCTATGCAGCAAGCAAGGATGAGTGCAGTGGGTTGTCGGCAGTCTAAGATGCTCATTGGGGTCCGGATGGAGCTTTGAGTAGCCGGATCCGATGTCTTTCACGGACCTCTCTCAGGCATCTGGTTGGCTTCCTCACTGGGCATTGTGGCTTAAGGAGACATCTCTATACAATGGGACTCGAGCCACCATTGACCTTCGGCCGGAATAGGATATCGGTAGAGGATCTTAAGCTATGTCCTTTTAAGGTTTTGGTCCGATTTGTTCGGTCTGTGGTGAAACTTAGATGGGTAAAACCGGTACCTGGACTTTTGTTCCAGACCCAGTAGTTGTTATTCCTTAGGGGTAGCTATATGGGCCCAGGGAGGGCTTAGGATAGCGTAGGGTTTCGCCCTCCCTTTTCTTGAATAATAATAGTAATAATAATAATAATGCAGCAAGCATTCTAAGTTAAAAGAATATCGTTTTAACCGTTTTCGAGAAAATTTCAAAACCTTTTCAAGTAAAGTCGCACTTCTGATTAACCGAATTCCTCAAAATTTGGAATTTTATCAATGCATTTAATGGGTATTTCAGATTTTCATCCATCGTCAGAGCAAATTCACCAAGTTCCTGTAGAGAGTTCACTTCAACGTATATTCTGTAGGTGATAAAACCATATATTATACTTCAGAGGAAAGTATGATGCTACTGTTCTTCCAAGAACCATCAAATAAATCAATATTCTTAAAAAAAAAGTGATAGGTATTTTTATGTGTCTAGATAGTATACGATGTTAAAAAAAAAAAAATATCATTGCAACCATTTTCAAGAAAATCACAAAAAACTGAATGAAAAAGATCAGTTAAGTCCCATTTTCCGGATGATGGATCTTGCTTGAAATCTTCCGAGTATGATGCGATGATAGTAGCTAAACGGAATAACAAGTATCTTCCTGTGACTATTCGTTTTTGTGTTATTCTGTTAAAAAAAACAAAAAACAAATACATACATTCGCTAAAAACATTTATTTTCGTATTCGGGGACCCTAAAACATGTATTGAAGGTGAAAACTCAATTTGGAAAATCTGGCACGAACTCAATACTTCCTCTTAATACGTATTAGAGAAAAAAAAAAAAAAAAAAAAAAAAAAAAAAAAAAAAAAAAAAAAAATATAACTTTGGGTTCGTGATAGATTTTCATCTTTATGAGTGTAAGTGGAATTTATATCACCAAATTAAAATTTTACATAATTGAAAGATTGGAATGTGCGTGAAGAAAAGGTAAGTACAGAAAGCAAAGAAACAATACAATAGAAGAAGCTGAATAAGTAAAGAAGAAACTAGGATTTAGAGAAGGGGCGTATTCAGGTTAGGAGCGTTTTGGGAATTCCTATATAACATTTCCTTTGAGTATCTTTTGTCTTTTGAAATGTACTTCAGTACACTACTTAAGATATTGATTCATATCTTACTTTATGTCCCGTTAGGATAAATGTGGTTACTATTGATTAATTTTAAATTTTAAATGATTACAGTATTAATGAATATTAAGAACAATACGCACCTAAATGTAAAGGAAATATGGTACATTGGCTTTTACAATATGTATTGTACATTTCAGTTTTATTACATGTATTACTGTATGTATTACATCCCTGCATCTCTTTGCTCCCACCCTTTTCTGGAACTCATCTTAGTACGGAAATGTTAAAAAATACAGGTTCATCCAAGCCAATTTTTTTATTTTATTTTTAAATAAAGAATTTCCATGGACTTTACAACCCATCTATCTAAGTCTGATGTTTACAAACACAATATTATATTGTTTTTTAGACTCTAAAGAGTATTTTCTATAAATATTATTTCCCCTTTGTAACGGCAAGAGAGAGAACACAAGCCTGGCCGAGAGAAAACAGACTCTCTCTAGTGCTCTCTGACTTAAGCAGGCTAGAGTGGGGAGAACCTATATATAAGCCAGTGAGATATCTAGACATGGATCTATCAAATTCAACCATATACATCGCATCGTGTCATATCTCTACTCCCACCATTTTATCTATAAAATCATTACAAGTCCAGTGCAGTTTGTGTAAGCTTATAACTATATCATAACAGTATCTTCATATCTCGTCTAATTAATCATTCCCAATTTCTCTTCTCATCAACTCCATTATACCCTTCAAATAGTCAGTGTAATAGTGAGTTTTTTTTTAAATGACGATTATTACGTCACTAGTGGGGGGGGGGGAAACAGCCACTGAAACTACGCGCCTTCTATGTGACATCAAACGGGAAGATGTCCTTGATCAGCGTAATGGTCCGGCATTGGTTTCAAAAGTGTAATAGTGATGATATGATCTTATAAAGAAAGACAAGTCTTTAGCAAAGCCATCATATGACATTGATGAGATTTTAAGGAAAACTGATGGGTCAAATATAATCATTCATAAGTACTCGTGCACTTACTGCAAAACTAGCAATGTCTGAAGAAACACCATTAGCCGCCATAGTAAAAAGGAAATACGAAAGACAAAAAGGAGATGTAGGATAGTACTTCAACAGGCTGCCAGGAGAATGGATACTTGCAACTTTCTAAAAATTCCATCTGACTTGCGCTTTTGCAAAAGTATAATGAAATAAGCTGAAAAGTAGAATTACTTATGAAATCCTGAGACAACTGGTTCATTGTTGCAAGAGAGCAATTTGAAAAAAAGTACACGTACACTTTCTGAAACTATGACGGAGTTAATCATCATGAATTCGTCCCCCCCAACCCCCGGATGTATTTTACATGAATTTCGACACTTTACTGCCAACAATTTTAGATAGAATACCTACCAGACTATGAAGAAACACAAACAGACATAGATATTTTTAGTATAGCACCAAATTATCAATTGATTTTTATCGATGGATACCAAAAGCGCAATCCTTGACTTAACTTTAAATAAGACAAAGCAATATAGGCTGTTCCAATTCATGTAAAAATAATTCTGCAGAATTAATAGCCATTATTGAAACTCTTGAATTCATCGAAAATTTACCCTATAAACAAATACGCCATACTATATTACAGAAGTTCAGAAATACATATATTGTAGAAGTTTACTTGAAGTTCTGACAAATGTATATTGATTACCAAACACACATATCTTCCTCTAGTATTGTTGTTGAAAAAAATAAAAGATGTCGGAAATTTTATGAAGCTAATAAAAGCCGATAAAATTTTATATGGGCTAGACGTCATGCAGGCATTCACGAGAATGAGATAACCGATAATTTATAATATAACTGATAATTTTGGCTAAAACAGCACTCACACACAATGCACTCTGATTTATCATAAGCCTACGATTTAAAATCTAAGTCTCGAGTAGAGCAAAACTAAATATTGGCAACAGTCATATGAAAATAAGTACCAAAAGGAACCTTTTATAAGAGATTCACACCCTCTTAGTGGGAAGAAAACCCCAGGCTTTATAATCTATCCCTGCCAAAGAAAAGATAACAAAACAATAAATAGATTAGATCGAAATATCCGAACTAAAAGTTCCATTCGATTATTTAGAAATTTAAAAAAATAAAAATCAAACATATAATTTAATAGACAAATACACTTTGGATGTTAAAATAAATTTTTAATTCGATGATGCATTTTTAGAAACTAATAAAACATAAACTAATGGCAGAATAGCCGCAATGCTAATGCCAAAACAAAAAAAAAATCTGGTGTGAAACACTCACACAACTTTCTCTTACTCCAGTTCACAAAATTATAATTGACAAAATTTATAGTTACTGTATCAAATTTAATGAAATTCGTCGAAAACTGAAAAAACTGTTCAGTAAAAGCGCACTTCCGGTTAACTAATTTCTTTGAGACTCGGAATTTTCTAATTAATTTGGTTTGGATGATGGAATTGTATAATCAACTATGATAGCACAAGAGAAAATCATAAATCCCCCTCCCTTAAAGTGCCCTTAAATGAATTTTCCCACAGAAATGTTTTAAATAAAACTTGTACATCTTTGTAAGCGTAGTTTATTTATGAAGTTTCAAGAAAATCGTCGGAGCCATGTTTCAGATAATCACGAAAAAGTGAAAAAAATCATTTAGGTAAAGTGGTAAAGTAAACGCACGTTCGGTCATCAGATTTTTTTTCAAACTTGGAATTTCCACAACATATTCAATTCTAATTAACATTATTTAGATGACAGAATTGTCTAATAAACTGAAATAACACTTTAGATGAAAACCTAACCCCACCCCTCCCCAATAACTGCCCTCAAATGAATTTTCCCAGAGAAATGTTTCAAATAAAAGTTGTAGCTCTTTGTATGTGTAATGGATGTACCAAGTTTCAAGAAAATCGATGGAGCCATTTTTGAGAAAATCGCAAAAAAGTAAAAAAAAAACTTGTAAAGTGGTACTTCCAGTTGAGGAATTTTGACGTATAACGACTGTGTCAGATCCTATGGTGATACCTAAACGGGATATCAACTTTCAATTTTCTACGATTTTTCGTTTTTGAGCTATGCTGTTCGCATACATACGTACAAACTGACACAAACACACACAAACACAGACCATTTGCTAAAAAAACACTTTTTTGGACTCAGGGGACCTCAAAATGGATGTTTCCGGTGAAAATTCGATATCGATAGAATGCAATCATAAATATTCCAGAGATATTTAGCTTTGGACAATTGCAAACAAGTTCTTTTCCAGCAAGGTTTTCATGCTCAGCCACAAATCTCACGTCAGAATAAAGAAAAAAAATTTGAAGAACTTGGTGGTATTAACTCCAAACCCAATTTATTAGCGAAGGATCTTGGGAGAAAGATCCAACAGTCAATCATAAATTGGGCTATATTTTGAACATTACAACATTAATAAAAGATAATACAATGATTTTTTATTTTAATTGAATTAAAAGACAGTTATTTTTACCTTCTCTTACTCCTTAATAAGAGGAAGTATTACGATCTTGACAGATTAGGAAATTATCTAGTTATTTTTAAAAAACTGCTTAGGAAACAATCGAGGTTGAATTAATATAACCGAATAAATGTTGACTATTTGCATTGTTTTTATTTTATTTTATTTTTTTCTTTCTTTTATTGATGAATATATATTTATAATTTACACACTGATTATAAAAAATAAGAAAATTACAGAAAATGGTACAATTGTACCATCTGCCGTGGAGTTTTATTTTAGAAATGTCCAAACAAACGTAAATATAAACTTGTAGCAGTGGTAACACTGAGGTTACATGATAGAAGGTTATAGTTATTCCGGTAAGTGGTGATAGGATGTTATTTTGTTAGAAACTCTAAGTAGTAATAATAATAATACTTCCTGACTTGAAAGGACAAAACAAAAAAAGTAAGAAACAAGCCAAAATTAATAATTTAATTCTTAAATTCAATAATTGCCTATAACATCCGGCTTTTTCAACAAAATTGTACAAACCTATCAAATTTTCTCCATTACAGTATCAGTTTTTCTTTAGAAATATTTTTTCCTAAAAGATTTCAAAATAGGTCACGCTGCTAGGAAATGATAATTATTTTGTATTTCTTTTTTTAGGTTGCTTATTGATGAACATAGCCTGTATTTTTTCCATGTCAAATGGTCTGTAGTTTAAGTTTAAAAAAATTTCCTCTCTACATTTGGATTAATAAAGTGATTTTGTCTGTTTTATGGTGATGGAAATAATCTATTGGTTTACTTAATATATTATGAAAAGCCCATTATATGTGCCCTTCTGCTGTCTAATTGATACAATCTTTATTTAATTTCTCAAACATTTTACATTCAAGGAATTCTTTAATTCATTTCAAGGAACTCAAAGTGCTTAAATTTAATTTATAATTTATTTTATCAACGATAAATTAGCTGTTTATTTGGAAAATAACTTAATGCTAATTACCAATTTTGATGAAACTTTAGAATTCTTATTCCAAGAAATAATTTTATTCTACTTTTGTTTTCCCACTATTAATTAATTCTTTGTTTAGAAATTTTTCACAAACAAAAACAATTCATTAGAAGTTTTTATGTATTTTGTTATTCAATTTTAAAAGGTTTAATAACTTTTTAAATACTTAAATGATTAAAATACATTCTAGGAGTTTAAAAAAAAAAATATAAATTCAGTATTTTCCTCTTAATTAATTGTTTTTAAATTTATTATTATAATAAAATCATTGTTATTTTGGAAAATAATTTAGCCCGAAAAAAAAGTGAAATTGATTATTCGCTGAAAATTTATTTTTAAAAGGGCTGATTTTATATATATATATATTTTTGTGGTATGAAATTTAAAACTTATACAAACTTGAGGATACAATAGTTTTAGACCTCATGTATGTATGTATATATTGATTTCCATAAGAAAACATTTATAAATTAATACTGTTTATCTATAATTATAAAATTCTTAAAAATAAAAATTGAAGTAATATATTTAATTAATAAAATTTTATGTTATGACTTTTTAAATGATTATCCACAATTTTTCTGGTTCTTCACTTCTAGTATTGTTTATGTAATAGTTGCCATTACTGCCGCTAGGGTAATAAATAGTTCAGGTTAGGTTTGATTGTTTTGTACGTGAAAATGGTTCAGATACACATTAATGGTCACTTGAAATCACAATTATATTTTACATTACTTATATAAGGTGAGAGAATTTGTAGAGTGGTTTAACGAAAAGTAGTTAGCTTTGGCTAGTTAGAAAAACTCTCTTGCTTATTTAGATTGTATAGAATAAAAATAAATAAACTTCATGACAGAGAGTTGTGTAAAGACAGTTAATTACTGCTTCTTTGAACTATTTATTGCTGTAACTCTTTGAGATAATTACTGGTAGGCTCTTGAATGGCGCTTACTATTTTTTTGTGTAGACAGGATCTTTGAGAATGATTTTTTTTTTTTTTTTTTAAGAACATCATTGAATCTTGATTTTAGTCTGTTTAATTGTATGTGAAACTAGAATTTAAGACTCTTGAAATGTTGGTATCGGACTTAAAATCTGAAATTAGCTAGCTTAAATATTACTTTCTCTTACTTAATGAAGTTTTCCGATAAAAATCGATCAACTGACAACTTTATTGTTTTTATTTAGTTTTTCTTCAGTTTTTCATAATTTTCTTAAAAAACGTCACCAACTATTTTCTTTAAACTTTGTATAATATCTATTATTAAAAACATTTTTTTCTCTCACACAACTTTCTCTTACTCCAAGAGTAATTATAATTGACAAATTTTATAGTTTGTGTACCAAATTTAATGAAATTCATCGAAAACTAAAAAAAAAAAAACTGTTCAGTAAAAGCGCACTTCCGGTTTACTAATTCCTTAAAACTCCGAATTTTGGGCCATCTATTTATTTTTAATAATTTCTTTGGGGATACATTGTAATAATCAAACTATGATAGCATTAAAAAAAAAAAAAAATCAACAACCCCACCCCTCCCCTAAAAGTGCTTAAATGAATTTTCCCAAAGAAATGTTTTAAATAAAAGTTATAGATCTTTGTAGTTAGTATATAAGAAGTTTCAAGAAAATCGTCGGAGCCATTTTTTGAGACAATTGCAAAAAAGTAAAAAAAAAACTAACTAGTAAAGTGGTACTTCCGGTTGAGGAGTTTGACGGATTACGTACGAAAAAGTGAAAAAAAAAAAATCATTTAGTACAGTGGTAAAGTAAACGCACTTCCGGTTATCCGATTTTTTTCAAATTCAGAATTTCAACAACATATTCAATTTTAATTAACATTATTTAGTTGACAGAATTGTCTAATAAAGTGAAATAGCACTTTAGATGAAAATCTAACCCCACCTCTACCCCATAACTACCTTTAAATGAATTTTTCTAGAGAAATGTTTCAAATAAAAGTTGTAGCTCGTTGTATGTTTAGTTGATATACCAAGTTTGAAGAAAATCGTCGAAGCCATTTTTTTAGAAAAACGCAAAAAAGTAAAGAAAAAAACAAATAGTTAAAGTGGTACTTCCGGTTGAGAAATATTGACAGATAACGTACTGTCAGCCGCATGGTGATAGCTAAACGGAATATAAGTTTCAACGGTCCTACGGTTTTTTCGTTTTTTGAGCTATGCTGTTCACACACACCACACCACAGACCATTTGCTAAAAAAACACTTTTTTTTGGACTCAGGGGACTTCAAAACGGATATTTCCGGTAAAAACTCTATATAGAAAATTTGACACGATTACAATACTTCCTCTTACTAGCAGTCAGAGAAAATAATATATAATAAATAAATTGTAAATGATGATAGATGAAATACATTATGTATTTTATAATAGAGTTTGTGGCCGTTGTTGGGAAAACTTATTAACGTATCCAATATCGTGTTTTATTGGTTGTGGAGGTGTTAGGAAATTAAGTGGGATAATGAACTAGTAATTATATAACTTTAGCGATGAAAGGAGGGAATTATAACAGCAAATCAGGAATTTTAGTATTTCAACTTTTTGAAATAAATTCAACGATAATAAACGTCAATTAGCCAAATAGCATATAATGCCAATAATGTATTGGCAACGCAGTAATCAGTTTAAAAGTATTTATTATTTGCTAGCTAATTAGCTGTGTTGGGTCCGGCAGAGCTGGAAAGCATCAGAGATATTTTCCTATGATAGACTGCTTCTTTTCGTGGCCATCGGACCGGGTTTTGGGCGTTCACCCGAACATTAGGATGTTCAGTGAAAACAGTGTGAGAAATCAGTGAAAACAGTGTAAATAACGCTGAAATCATAATTAATAAAATACAATAATGGGTTGGGTATATAATTAGTATTGAGTAGGAAAGTGAGATCAAACCAAATATCCGGCCCTATATATGGAAATAGGGATAGATAACACTCCTCCAACTTGATACAAACAAACTCAATTAATTATTTGCAAGCTCTACCATTAGAGATCTATAATTACGGACTAAACAAATACTTCTTAAGCTAACTATGTACGATAATTAATTACTAGATAATTCCAAAGTAACACTCAAAAACTTGAAAATAAGTCCTATGGTCTATTGCTAAGTAACTAATAAACAATGAAAAAAATTAAGTGTTTATTTACAGATATTTCTGCCAACAAATTACTACACCTATATCAGAGATGTATGTTTGTCAAAAACATTCTGATGATGGGTGAACGCCTGAAACTGGTCGATGACCACATAAAGAAGCAGGCTGTCATGGAAAATATCTCTGCGGAACTTACGTCACCCTGAAAACTTTTCCCATCAGCCTTGCCAGAAGTATAAAGCCACTATAGAAGTCAACATTTTTACTTACTCGACATAGCACATAGCTATACACCGAGCTTTATGTGAACTCATGAGACAGCAGGCTGTATCACCTCAGCCAAGCCTTGATTACCCGTATATAACTGAATTAAAATAGTTATTTAACATAATCAGAGTTATTTTCCATGATAGCCTGCTTCATTTTGTGGTCATCGACCGGTTTCAGGCGTTCGCCCATATCAGGATGTTTTTGTTGAACAGTGAAAGCAAACAGAAAAGTCTATGTTATTACACTGTTCAACAAAAACATCCTGATGATGGGCGAACGCCCGAAACCGGTCGATGACCACAAAATGAAGCAGGCTATCACGGAAAATGTCTCTGATGCTTTCCAGCTCTTCGGAGCCAACCACCACAACAACTATTTAACATAATATTTATCTATGTACAGAATATAGTATTTTCTACATCCCCAAACCCATAACTACCATGCTCCCGCTTTGGTATATATCCCAACCATAACCACCATGCAACCGCTTTGGTACATCTCCAAACCATAACCACCATGCTCCCGCTTTGGTCACATCCCCAAACCATAACCACTATTCTCCCGCTTTGGGGGATTATATTTTTGGAATGGAACTATTTCTCTTCCGCCTGCAAACATATCGCCATCCTTCTGAGACATAAACATTGAAATTAGACTCATACGAAAATATTTAACACTATCCCAATAGATTCTTCATGCGATTTTTTTCCGCATATCAAAGGCTTTTTTCTAGCAGTTCTCCAAAAACAAAAATTGTAAAAATGATCATATGAATAATAAATGTAATTGTGTTAAGGGTAGTGAAAATGGAAGAATTAATTATTGTATAATTATATGAAAATACATAATTGTATATTTTGTGCTTTAGGGAAGGGAATAGTGGTTAGCGTACTGGACTATTATTAATAAATTTTATCACTGTTTATATTGTTCTCTAACATATTATTAGATTAGGATTAAAAAGTTTGTAAATAATTAATATCAGGCATTTTATAACATCTTGCACCTTGCTATTCTTTTAATTTTAAAACAAAAATAATTAATAAAAAAATAAATAGTAGAAGAAAAATATTTTGGGTTGAAATTAAATAATAGAAATTAAAAGTTAAAACAATAAAAATAAAAATAAAAGAATTAAATTTTGATAACAATATAATTAAGGCTGCAACTTTTATAATGGAAAGAATTTTCGTTTAATATATTGTCGTTAGAATTTATTAAATTAAGTAAATAGAATTATAAACAATCACTAATAGCATTAATAATATTTCGTAGATAATATAATAGCTCAATAATTAATATAATTATAGAGAATACAATGTGAAAATATTTAAATGCTTATTTTCATGGTTATTATATTTATTAGATAAATAATGGGCAATATTTATGAAAACAGGAAGGGAATAGCTAAGTGGTTAGCGTACTGGACTCCCACGCGGAGGACCCGGGTTCGAGTCCAGCTGTGCTACCCTTAGATTTTTTTTCTTCTTAGGATTCTCTACAGCTCACTGCTCGGTGATGGACAGTGTTGTCTGTAACGAGAGAACACTGTCCAGAGGCTGGCAATGCACTAGAGAAGGCTCCAGGCGCCAATGACCATAGATGTTGATGCGCCTTAAATTAAAAAAAAAAAAAAAAATATTTTGTGCTTAACTGATGCTTAATTTTCTAACATATAGTTCTTATAACAAGTTTAATGAAATACGTCAATGTCTTTAGACATTTTTTATAGTGTGCTGGAATGGAGGGGGAAACTACATTAGATTTTGCTGTCACCATTTCACTTGATAATGTATATATATATTTTGTTTTTTCATTTAAAGCGCGACAACATCTATGGTCATTGGCGGCCGAAGCCTTTTCAGTAGTGCACTGTGGGCCCCCGGACAGTATTTTCTCGTTACCGAAAAACACTGTCCATCACTGGACAGTGAGCTATAGAGGCTCCTAGGAAGAAAAAAAACTAAGGGTAGCAAGCTGGACTGGAACCCGGATCCCCTGCGTGGGAGTCCAGCACGCTAACCACTTGGCTACTCCCGTCCTTAATGATGTATATTGAACTTTCTTCTATTGTTCACCATTTATTTTTAAAAAAGAACGTAAATATTTATAGTTAGTATACAAAATTCAATGAAATTCGTCGTTTTTTACTTTTTTTTACTCTTAGTAAGAGGAAGTATTATAATCGTGTCAAATTTTCGAGTTTTCAACCGGAAATATTCGTTTTTAAGGTCCCCTGAGTCCCAAAAAGTTGTTTTAAGAAAATGGTTTCTGTGTGTATGTATGTATGTATGGGAACAATATAGCTCAAAAAACGAAAAAAACGTACGTTATGTGTCAAAATTCCTCAACCAGAAAGTACCACTTTAATAGTTTTTTTTTTTTTTTTTTTTTAATTTTTTGCGATTTAAAAAAAAAATGGCTCCAACGATTTTGTTAAAACTAGTTACATCAACTATACATACAATGAGCTTCAACATTTATTTAAAACATTTCACTGGGAAAATTCATTTAAGGGTACTTTTGGGGGAGTGGTTGGGTTAAGGGCTACTTCTAAAGTGCTATTTCATTTTATTAAACAATTCTCTCATCTTAATAATGTTAATTAGAATTGAATATGTTGTTGAAATTCCGAGTTTGAAAAATATCGGATAACCGGAAGTGCGTTTACTTTACCACTTTACAAAATAATATTATTTCATTTTTTCGCGATTTTCTTAAAAATGGCTTCGTCGATTTTCTTGAAACTTTTTATATAAACTACACATACAAAGATCTACAACTTTTATTTCAAACATTTCCCTGGAAAAATTCATTTAAGAGCACTTTTAGGGGAGGGGTGAGGTTATGTTTTTCTCTAAAGTGCTATCATAGTTGAATATACAATTCTATCATCCAAACAAAATTAATTAGAAATAAATAGAGGAGCAAAATTCTGAGTTTCAAGGAAATTAGTAAACCGGAAGTGCGCTAAATTAAATTAAATAACATTCTCGTATTTGTTACTAAAAGTCTTGCTTTTAGAAAACTAATTGGATGATTTATGTTAAATAGTATTAATTCCATAATTATTTTATTATAATATTTAGAATAATAATAATAATAAAAAAGAATATTGATAAAATTTGTAGGTCACGTTCAACTCATAATGTTTATTATGTTTAGTTTGTTTATTTTGTTCTTTTTATTTTTAGTTTTATTTATTTAGTAAGCGGTTAGCTATTTTAATTTATAAGTAGGCACATTATTTACTATTTACAATTGTGTTTTTTTTTTTCTTCTTATATTTATTGTTTTATCGCCAGTTCTATATTGAGTTGAGAAGATTATTTGTGTAATATGTAATTTTGTCAAACCCACCCTTGCTATGGATCTATGTATCCCAAAAGCAATAATTAAATAATAATATAAACTAAACATACAAAGATCTACAACTTTTATTTAAAAGATTTCCCTGAAAAATTCATTTATGACCATTTATTCATTCATTCTAGGGTAGGGGTGGGGTTATGTTTTTCTCTAAATTGGTATCATAGTTGATTTTACAATTCTATCATCCAAACAAAATTAATTAAAAATTAATAGAGGACCAAAATTCTGAGTTTGAAGAAAATTAATAAACCGGAAGTGCACTTTTACTGAACAGTTTTTTTTTTCAGTTTTCGACGAATTTCATTAAATTTGGTACACAAACTATAAAATTTGTCAATTATAATTTTGAGCACTGGAGTAAGAGAAAGTTGTGTGAGTGTTTCACACCAGTTTTATTATTTTTTTAAGGAAAAAAATCACTAATACTTAAAAAAAAAAAAATCCGTTAAAACATACTTTCGATGTATTAATTTTCATGAAACTCGGAATCTCAACAACATATTTAATTCTAATTAACATAATTTAGATGACTGAATTGTCTAATAAACTGAAATAGCACTTTAGAAGAAACCGTAACCCCACCCTCCCCCTAAAAAGTACCCTTAATTAAAATATGAATTTTCCCAGAGAAATGTTCTAAATAAAAGTTGTAGCTGTTAGTATGTGTAGTTGATGTACTAAGTTTCAAGAAAATCGTTTGAGCCATTTTTTGAGAAAATCGCAAAAAAGTAAAATAACTAACTAGTAAAGTGGTATTTCCGGTTGAGGAATTTTCACATATAACGTAGTGTCAGATCCCATGGTGATACCTAAACGGAATATCAAGTTTCATCTTTCTACGTTTTTTCGTTTTTTGAGCTATTACACACACGCACATTTTCTAAAAACCACTTTTTTGGTCTCAGGAGACCTCAGAACGGAAAAAAAAAAAAAAGAAGATATTTTGCGTGACGGACCTTTGCTGGGGTAATTTTGCGCTCTCAAGACAGGAATAAGATCCTTAACAACATTTATATCTTGTTAGGGATTGGTTTCGGTTTCGTTGTTCACCAGAACTTTCCCAGAAGCCACACAAACTACTTACTAGTGAAAGATTGTAAGTTCTTCTGGTCAGATCAATATAGGCTTCTGGAAAAACATAATATAACATGCAAGTGAAAGATAGCAAAATTAATGGTTTAACACGTATATAAATTCTTAATAATAATCTAGAAACATCTAGAAAGCTTAGTATGAATTTTACGCGGAACAAGTCGTGGGCAATAGCTAGTTAGTTATAAAATGACAAATTTTTGATAAACTTTAAATTTTGCTCATTTATTCTGACATAAATGGGCAGATGGTGGGGGACAAATATCATACCTACCAACCCAAGGAGGTAGGAAAGTGAAGGGCGCGCCACTAACATAGAACAAACTCCATATGTATATTTGAAATTTAATTCCACAAAATTATTCGTCAAAATTATCTAAAATATAAAAGTATTTGTTGACTGTTGATGAATAATTATATTATGAAGAAATTTGATGAGGATCGGAGGATCGGTTTAGAAAAAAAAAAACATTCAATTATGTCAACGTTTCGACAGAGTTTCTTGTCTTTATAAGGCCTTTAATATACGAGGCATGTCCAGAAAGTAAGTGTACTGAGGCTCTCACAGCCTGATTCCTCCCCTCCGCAACGAGACCGGTTCGAGGTCAGTACGTTGAGAACTGTCGACGCGACAATACGGTTCGTGAAAAATGTCAATCCAATCTTCCGCCAAGTGTGAAATATGCGGCGTCATCCGTTATCTCGTTTGGAAGGGAAAAACTCCGGTTGAGGTTTATAATGAGGTAAAAACTGCATATGGTGATAAAGCTATGAATCATACGAGTGTGTTCAAGTGGTGTCGCGAGTTTAAAAACGATCGTACGTCTGTGCATGATGATCAGAGGAGCGGAAGATCTTCAATTGTGACGGACGAAATTGTGGAAAAAATCGAAAATGCGCTCCGTCACGATCGCAGATTGACTGTGGATGAACTTTCTGCGATGTTTCCGCAAATGTCCAGATCTCTGCTACACGAAATCATCACCCTCGGATATCGGAAACTGTCCGCGAGGTGGGTCCCAAAACAGCTGACAGACCAACACAAGTTGAATCGAGTGGAGGCCGGGCAAGAGTTTTTGAGACGCTACAAACTCCATGGAGATGAATTTCTCCGCTCCATCATTACTGGAGATGAAACTTGGGTTGCACACTACACACCTGAAACCAAAAGGCAGTCTCAACAGTGGCGTCACACCTCTTCACCCTCCGCCAAAAAGTTCAAAACCACAATTTCAGCCAAGAAAAATCATGGCATCCGTGTTTTGGGACTGTCAAGGCATAATTTTAATTGAATATATGCCTCAAGGGGAGACCATCAACTCTGCAAGATACTGTGAGACCCTAAAAAAATTGCGGAGGGCGATTCAGAACAAAAGGAGAGGCATGCTGACAAAGGGAGTCTGCCTGCTGCACGACAATGCCAGACCACACACGGCCAACGCCACGAAGGAACTGCTTGCCTCGTTTAAATGGGATGTCCTGAACCATCCCGCGCATTCCCCTGACCTAGCACCTTCAGATTACTATCTCTTTACCTCCCTGAAGCTGCACATGGGTGGAAAAAGGTTTTCAACCGACGAGGAGGTGAAGGGGGGTGCAGAAGTGGACAAAGGGGTTGGCGGGAAACTACTTCGAGGAAGGCATCAAAAAATTAATACCCCGGTTCACCACCTGCATTGAGAGGAATGGTGACTATGTCGAAAAATAGCTTACATATGTACTAATGTAACCAGGTAATTTTTTTGTTCAAATAAAAATTTTTGTAACCTACAAAAATTCAGTACACTTACTTACTGGACATGCCTCGTATAAATACTCGTGAAGATGTGTAGAAAGAATTTTTAAACATACACTACTTATTACACTACACAAACGTAAAAAAAAAAAAAAAAAAAAAATTAAAAAATTACTAGTTCTTGTTTAATCGTTTACAGAAAATTCTCGCTCCATATCTTCATGACTATCTATATATATTAAAGCCTTGATAAAGGCAGGAAACTTTGTCGAAATGTTGGCATAATTGAATGTTTTTTTTTTTCTTGACCAATCCTCACCAAATTTCTTTATATCTAAAATAATTTTTTTTTTTTTTTTAATGTTACAAATAAAAGTGATAAAATTATTTATTAAAATCGCACTTCCGATTGATGGATTTTACCCGAAACCTTCGTTTCAGATGCGATGTTAGTAACTAACTAGGCGTCATATCAAGTTCGAGATTTCTTTTGATTTTTTTCATATTCAGGGGACCTCAAAACGTGTATTTCTAAAAGGAATTTGAAGAAAAATATTACAAATAGAAAAATGTGTTATTTATTTGCTTAGATAGTGTAAGGAAGTTTAAAGTGTATCGTAAAGTTATGAATTTAATATCTTGTAACGCAGCCATTAGTGCCATCTAGGGGAAGAAGCAGGCACCTTAAGTTTCACGAGGTGGCCGCTGGGAAGTACTAGCGGGGCTCTTCTGGATTCTTCTACAGCGATCTCCCACGGACTACCGTGATCTAGAAGAATCTAGAACCTTCCAGGGACCTTCTCCAATGGTATAAATAGGAGAAGAACAGCTCAAGTGAGTCAGTCTATTTACAAATGGAGTGCGCGCTTGTTAAAAGTGAAGAAAAAGTAAACTGAGAGAACTTTTGTTGGTTTATACCTTGTGTTTTATTTTGTAATTTATTGTGTTGAACAATTAATTGGTGTTGTTAGAAGTTTTGTGTGTTTCATGTAAACCGAACTCACTTAGCAACTAGTTGCAGTAGATAATTGGAAAAACGTTACAATACTTACTTACTTACTATTTACACAAAGGAAAATATTGTAATAAGTTTTCCATACTTTTCTTACTTTAAGAGAGCCCTTGAATATGGTAAACAATGTTTGCCGAAACGTCGGGTTTTAAATGAGAAAAAAAAAAAAAACCTAAATTATTTTGTGTTTATTACCCTGGAAACTTTCTGGTCGATAAGCCAACAATCCAGATATTATTATTTATTATTATGCCGGGTGCCTAATGGCGTGGGACCTAAGCCTATGTGGCTTTTATCCCCCCCCCGATGGCCCCCCACATCATTCCCTTAGTTAATCTCCCCTGGTAGCTTACCGGTCAGTCTACAATATCCCAAGATATCCTTAAACTCCAACCCGCCCAGGCAATCCTGCGACAGTGGTGCACTCCCAAATACGCGAAACCTAGTACCAGCGAAACGGGGACACTGACATAAATAGTGGGTACACCGTTTCTCTGGCTCCGTCGTCGCAATTCTGACAAAGGGACTAGACGTCCTTCCTATGTTAAACAAGTGACTAGACACCCAAGTGTGTCCAATCACTACCCCCACCAAGGTCCTCAAACCTGTCCTATTAAGGGACAGAAGATACTCCGAAACTCCCTGCTTAATTCCTCTTTTAGCTTGGAGCCACCCCTGCGTGTCTCTCCAGCATTTCTCCAAGACTCTCATCTCCCAAAGTCTAATCTGTTTGTCACGAAAACTTTTTGTGACTTCTTTTGTGGTTCAGGACCAAAAAATGGTGAATGATGATCCTCCCTAGCCAACTGATCCGCCCTCTCATTCCCTATATTCCGATGTCCGGGGATCCAATAGAGACGCACCTTACCCTCCGAGCCAAACTTTAAGCCTTCTCCTACATTCCCACTAGTTTCGAACTCCACCATGGCTTGCTCAAAGCCCTCAGTGCGGCCAGAAAAAATCCGCACCTCTTTGATCTCTCCCTGCCACCAATAATGCCCGGGCATTCAATAATGCCCACCACCTCGGTCTGGAAGTCAGTAGCCAAACCATCCAAGGCCACCGAACTCCCTCTATCCAACTCCTGCAACCATGCTCCCGCCTACTGACAGGCCAGTCCCCTCCTGCCTAAAGCCATCTGAATAACAGCGAATAATGCAGTTACCCGGCTCCGTTAGCCTCGTAAGGTTGTCATCCCCTATACTGCCAATCCAGATAAATCAGATCACATTCTAACGGCTAAAAATTGCAACAATTTGATATAAAATTTGAAATAATTTTTGGAAAATAAATAGTGAATTTAACTATCAAATCAAGTGTAACTTAGTGCAGCTAAACGTGTCAGGTGTTATTAATTGAAGGTCAGTGCTATTGAAGAGACAAAGGAACACAAGAAACCGTTAGGACAAGACAATACTACTTGGCCGGCTGTTTTGTAGAAGTAAACTCCCTCTAGACTTTCCAGCATTTTTGAGAAGCATTTTTGAAGCATTCAATTATCATTCATTCGTGAGAGAACATCAGGGCCAGTTATGAGTGCTACTAAACATTTGAGTTTAAATCAATCTAGCTAAATCAATCAATTGAAAGAATTTATATATATTTATGACCATATTGTTGTGATATTGAAAAGTATTTAAATTTCTTTAGAGATAATATATTTATTTTAATCTAGTGGTGACTTCTACTTATTTCTTAAACTTATCTCTTCTCATAAACATATACACACTCATAAGCCCCTTTTAAACCCACCCAAACCACAAGCTATTACATAGCAAACTACACTTCTCACCAAACTCATTACAGCATGCTTTTCGTTGCAATATTCTATAGATATTTGTTCCAGTTGTTAATAACTGACAACATCAAAACCCAAAGATTCTTCACATTTTGATTAACTTAGCGACAATATTATTTCTATTTCAGAAAATTTATCTATTCAAATAAGGATGGGATGTATCATCAAATGTATTATTATCTATGATTTATAGAGAGCAGTTTTTATTTTCTCCTACTCCCTAGTAAGAGGAAGTATTGTAATCGTGTCAAATTACCGATATCGAGTTTTCACCGGAAATATCCTCTTAGTCCAAAAAAGTGATTTTTAGCAAATGGTCTGTGTGTGTATGTATGTGAACAGCATAGCTCAAAAAACGAAAAATCCAAGAAAGTTCAAACTTGTTATTAAGTGATATCACCATGAGATCCGACAGTGGGTCATCTGTCAAAATTCCTCAACCGCAAGTATCACTTTACTAGTTTTTTTTTTTTTTTTTTTTTTTTTTTTTAACATTTTTGCGATTATCTCAAAACTGGCTCTGACGATTTTCTTGAAACTTGGTATATCAACTGCATATACAAAGTGCTACAACTTTTATTTGAAACATTTCTTCGGAAAAATTCATTTAAGGGTAATTTTAGGGAAGGGTTGGGGGTTAGATTTTTCTCTAAAGTGCTATTTCTGTTTATTATACAATTCTATCATCTAAATAATATTAATTAGAATTAAATGTGTATGATTGAAATTCCGAGTTTGACAAAAATCGGTTGACCGGAAGTGCGTTTACTTTACTAAACTGGCTCTGACGATTTTCTTGAAACTTAGTATATCAACTACACATACAAAGATGTACAATTTTTATTTAAAACATTTCTCTGGGAAAATTCTTTTAAGGGCACTTTTAGGGGCTGGAGGGGAGGGGTTATGTTTTTCTCTAAAGTGCTATCATAGTTGATTATAAAATTCTACCATCCAAACAAAATTAATTAGAAATAAATAGATCGGCTAAAATTCCGAGTTTCAAGAAAATTAATAAACCGGAAGTGTTATTATTATTATTATTCGCGAAAGGGGAGGGCAAAACCCTACGCTATCCAAAGCCCCCCAGGGCCCATATAGCTACCCCTAAAGAATAACAACCACTGGGACTAGAATACAAATCCAGGCCCAGGTTTCAACCATCTAAGTTTCACAACAGACCGAACGAATCGGACCAAAACCTTAAAAGGACACAGCTTAAGATCCTCCACCGACATCCTATTCCGGCCGAAGTTCCTAAACCTAATCTCCTCACAACCCAAACAATTCGTCATCAGATGCATGGGTGTTTCCTCCTCAGTTTCACAAACTCTACAAAAGGGGTCAGGCACAAGTCCCATTATATAGAGATGTCTCCTTAAACCACAATGCCCAGTGAGGAATCCAACCAGATACCTGAGGGAGGTCCGTGAAAGACATCGGACCCCACTGCTCAAAGCTCCGTCCGGGCCCCCAATGAGCATTTTAGACTGCCGACAACCCACTGCACTCATCCATAAGGATGAGTGCTGTGAGGTCATCCACGTCTGAAAGCCCGACAAACATGTGCCAGAAGACACACCAACAGCAGGCTCTGGACCAATGAAAGGGAGAGAGGCACCTAATTTGGCAAACCTATCCACCTCCTCATTCCCAAAAATTCCCATATGACCTGGAACCCAGACCAGAAGCACATCCTTTAATGAAGAAAGATCTTCCAGTCTTCTAGAACATTCCAACACCAATCTGGAAGTGAAGACACATGAATTAAGCGCCTTCAACGCAGCCTGGCTATCCGAGCAGATACAAACACCCTTTAAATTAGTGTTACGCACCCTCTCATCCAAAATACAGCAAAGAATTGCATAAACCTCAGCCTGGAAAACGGTGGCCCACTCACCAAGGGGCGCTACCAAATGATCTCCCGTCTCAAAATAGACGGCAGCCCCAGACCTACCATCCATCCTGGAACCGTCCGTGTAGCATCGGAGATAATTCTCAGGAATCACACCAGACGGACCCAGGGTTAACCAATCTTCCCTAGAAGGCAACCTAACCCTGTAGGAATGACCAAAGACAAAAGTTTTCAGATTCCTATCAGAAGGAAAACCTGTAATGGGAATCCTTAAAAGCATCTCACGATAAATGGTAGAATGACCATTTAAAAAAAAAAAAAAAAAAAAAAAAAAAAAAAAAAAAAAAAAATACTGAACAGTTTTTTTTCCCAGTTTTTGACGAATTTCATTAAATTTAGTACAATAACTATAAAATTTGTCAATTATAATATTGAGCGTTCGAGTAAGAGAAAGTTGTGTGAGTTGTATTTCGAATTAGATTTTTTTTTTTTTAATGGTTCTGTAGAATCTGAGACGTTGAAAATTCAAATGTAATTTGTTTGGTATTATTGGATCCTCTGTTTATGTTTTTTTTTTTGGGTGGTGGAGGGGGGATAGACCTCCGGCCACATTTGTGCCATCATGTACAATGGCCTAAACCTATATCAACTGACATTAGTATACAGCTAGTTAAACTGTGGAATAAATCAGAATAAACAGTTATATAATTATACCAAAAAAAAATGGTCGATCTTTTAACCAAATATTTATTATACAAAAATTTTGAAATAATTCTGAAAAGAAATTGCGTAGGTTGATTTTATTATATTCGATATTAAAAAAAATCTGGTGTGAAACACTCACACAACTTTCTCTTACTCCAGTTCTCAAAATTATAATTGACAAATTTTATAGTTTGTGTACCAAATTTAATGAAATTTGTCGAAAACTGAAAAAACTATTCAGAAATAAGCGCACTTCCGGTTTACTGATTTTCTTCACACCCGGAATTTTGGCCAACTATTTATTTCTAATTAATTTCATTTGGATGATAGAGTTGTATATCAAGTATGATAACACTTTAGAGGAAGCTGTAACCCTACCCCTCTCCTAAAAGTGCCCTTAAATGAATTTTCCCAGAGAAATGTTTTACATAAAAGTTGTAGATCCTTGAATGTTTAGTTTATATGTGTAGTTTCAAGAAAATCGTCGGGGCCATTTTTGAGAAAATCGCGAAAAAGTGAAAAAAATCATATTTAGTAAAGTGTTAAAACAAAAGCACTTCCGGTTTTCCGATTTTTCTCAAACTCGGAATTTCAACAACATATTTAATTCTAATTAACATTATTTAAATGATCGAATTGTGTAATAACCCGAAATAGTACTTTAGAGGGTAACCTAACCCCACCCTTCCCCCAGAAGGGCCTTAAATCAATTTTCCCAGAGAAATGTTTCAAATAAAAGTTGTAGCTCCTTGTGTATGTAGTTGATGTATCAAGTTTAAAGAAAATCCTTGGAGCCATTTTTGAGAAAAACGCAAAAAAGTAAAAAAGTAAACTAGTAAAGTGGTACTTCCGGTTGAGGAATTTTGACAGATAACGCACAGTCAGATCCCATGGTGATACCTAAACGGAATATAAGTTTCAACTTTCTACGGTTTTTCGTTTTTGAGCTATGCTGTTCACATACACTACACACACACACAGACCATTTGCTAAAAACCACTTTTTTGGACTCAGGGGACCTCAAAACGGATATTTCCGGGAAAACTCGATATCGAAAATTTGACACGATTACAATACTTCCTCTTACTAGGAGTGAGAGAAAGTAAAAACATGTATGTATTGTTTTATTAAATAGTCATGGTTCTTCATGTTTAAAATGCAACATCACGATGTTATTACTGGTTAAAAAAAACAAAAAAAAAAAAAAAAAAAAAAAAAAAAAAAAAAAATTGAAACGATGCATGTGCCTTCATGAATAAGGAAAGATACATATTATAAAGTGTCACGTTCATTGGCCAGAATTAATTTAAAACCTCCATTTTAAACCAATCATTGGACAAATTCGATGCAATCATTAATGAAAACTGAGCAACACCATATTCGAAAAACCTTTTTTTTTATATGCATTATTTTATTTTAAAACAAAAGGAATTTAACATGCAACACTTTAGCAATATTATTAATAGAAAGTAAAGAAGCTGAAACAATTTCTTTGAAACGACTTGTGAAGATGTAATTGAAAAAAAAAAAAAAAATCTGGTGTGAAACACTCACACAACATTCTTTGATCCAGTCAAAATTATAAGACAACATTTTATAGTTGTGTATCAAATTTAATGGAAATGAAATCGTCCGAAAACTTGAAAAAAAAAAACTGTTCAGTAAAGGCGCACTTCCGGTTTACTGATTTCCTTCAAACTCCGAATTTTAGCCATCTATTTATTTGTAATTAATTTTCTTTGGATGTTAGAATTGTATAATCAACTATGATAGCAATTTAGATAAAAACATAACCCCACCCCACCCCAAAAGTACCCTTAAATGAATTTTCCCAGAGAAATGTTTTAAATAAAAGTTGTAAATCTTTGTGTATTTAGTTTATATACGAAGTTTCAAGAAAATCGTCTGAGCCATTTTTGAGAAAATGCGAAAAAAGTGAAAAAAAAAAAAATCATTTAGTAAAGTGGTAAAGCACTTCCGGTTATCCGATTTTTTTTTTTTTGCAAACTCGGAATTTCAACAACATATTTAATTCTAATTAACATTATTTAGATGATAGAATTGTATAATAAACTGAAATAGCAGTTATGATAAAAACCTAACCCGACCCCTCCCCCAGTAGTGTCCTTAAATGAATTTTCCCGGAAAAATGTTTCACATATGTAAATATTGTAGCTCTTTGTATGTGTAGTTGATGTACCAAGTTTAAAGAAAATCGTCGGAGCCATTTTTGAGAAAATCGCAAAAACGTAAAAAAGAACAACTAGTAAAGTGGTACTTCCGGTTGAGGAATTTTGACAGATAACGCACCGTCAGATCCTATGGTGATATCTAAACGTAATATCAAATTTCAACTTTCTACGATTTTTCGTTTTTGAGCTATGCTCAAAACACACACAGACAGACCATTTGCTAAAAACCACTTTTATGTACGTACTCAGGGCACCTCAAAACGGATATTTCCGGTAAAAACTGGAGATCGGAAATTTGACACGATTACAATACTACCTCTACTAGGAGTAAGAGAAAGTAAAAAAAAAAGTGTTGTGAAACTTCAAATCTTGCACATTTGACTTATAAATTTTGTGGCAGGATAGAGAAATGCCAACCTACCGGAACGAACCCAGGCAAATGTAGAGGAGGACCAATAAATATTGAACAAACACAATATTTGAATTTTTACGTCACCAATTCCTCAGAACTATGTGTAATAGATAGTATACGATGTTAAAAAAAAAAAAAAAAAAAAAAAATTAAAGCCATTTTTGAGAAAATCGTGAAAACAATAAAGGAAAAAAAATATATGCAGTAAATACGTTACTTCCGGTTTGATGGATTCTGTTTGTTTTTTTTTACCGGAAACCTTCGTGTCAGATGTGGTAGGTAGTATCTAAACGTAATACCAAATTTGAGCTGGGTAAATTGCAAAAAATTGAAAGTTCCATACACTGCTGCTTGGCTGATGATTGCAGATAATAATTAAACGGGCTCCTAGAAGCTGCATGGCAGGAAACCAACCGGATGTAAAATACCATGTGATTTCATGATAATCTCTGAAGGCCAAGAGATAACCGGAGCCGCTATAAGTGGTACTTCCGGCTGACCGATTTTTACCTAAATCTTAGTAAGGAAAAAATTTGGTGAGGATCGGTCAAGAAAAAAAAAAAAACATTCAATTATGCCAACGTTTCGACAGACTTTTCTATCTTTATCAAGGCTTTAATCTAATAGAAAAACAATACAATGAGGCACCACAATGCATTAATAATACTGTAAAATACAGAATACTAATAACAAAAAATAAAAAGAAGATTTAAAAAAAAAAAATATAGTAATATTAAACTTACATATAGAAAGTCGTCGTGAAGATGTGGAGAAAGGATTTTTAAACTTAAACATTTATTACATCGCTAATACATAAAAAAGGAAAATTAAAAGTTACTAGTGTCTTGTCTTAAATTATCTACAAAAATCAAAGTGGGTTGAATAGGCAAGTGAAAGGGATTAGAGAAAATTTATAAGGGTAGGATAGGTGAAAGGGAATTCTAGAAGGTCATGTTTTGAAAAAAACCGTTATATAATGCGGACAAATTCATAGTATCATTACGAAAATTAACCAAAAATTCATTCCTTTTGATATACTTATATCATTTCTAATATATTTCTTTCTTTTTTTTTTCCTTGTTAGTTTCTTTTGCTAGTATTTTTGTTTTAGAAAAATTGAAATTATGATTGAACTTTCCTGCGATTTTTTATGTCTGAGTTGTTCTGGCCACAAACACACACAATATTCCAATCTCTTAAAAACAAATTTAAGAGCTCTTGAGATCTCAGAACATGTATTTTTGGTGTAAACTAAATTCAGAAAATTTAACACAATTCAAATACTTCGTCTGACATTATAAGCAGTAACAGAAAGTAAAAAAAAAAAAAAATCTGGTGTGAAACACTCACACAACTTTCTCTTACTCCAGTACTCAAAATTATAATTGACAAATTTTATAGTTAGTGTACCAAATTTAATGAAATTCGTCGAAAAGTGAAAACACTGTCCAGTAAAACTGTCCGGTTTACTAATTTCCTTGAAACTCGGAATTTGGGTCATATATTAATTTCTAGTTATTTCAATTTGGATGACAGAATTGTATAATCAACTGTGATAGCATTTTAAAGAAAAACATAACCCCCCTCCCCCAAAAGTCCCCTTAAATGAATTTATCAGGGGAAAAGTTTCAAATAAAAGTTGTAGCTCTTTATATGTATAGTTAACAACGCTGGTTTAAAGAAAATCGTTGGAGCCATTTTCGAGAAAATACCAGAAAACTGAAAATTATATTTCAGTAAAAACGCACTTCCGGTTATCTATTTTTTTTCAAACTCGGAATTTCAACAACATATTTAATTCTAATTAACATTATTTAGATGACAGAATTGTCTAATATACTGAAACAGCAGTTAAGATGAAAACCTAACCCCACCCCTCCCCCAGAAGTGCCCTTAAATGAATTTTCCTGGAGAAATGTTTCAAATAAAAGTTGTAGCTCTTGTATGTGTAGTTGATATTACACAAGTTTAAAGAAAATCTTCGGAGCCATTTTTGAGAAAATTGCAAAAACGTAAAAAAAAACTAGTAAAGTGGTACTTCCGGTTGAGGAATTTGACAACATAACGCACCGTCAGCTCCCATGGTGATAACTAAACGTAATATCAAGTTTGAACTTTCTAGGATTTTCGTTTTTGAGCTATGCTGTTCACATACATACACACACACAGACACACACACACTCACACACACACACACACACACACACACACAGCCCATTCGCTAAAAACAACTTTTTTGGACTCAGGGGACCTCAAAACGGATATTTCCGGTGAAAACTCGATATCGAAAATTTGACACGATTACAATACTTCCTCTTACTAGGGAGTAAGAGAAAGTAAAAATTGTTATTCTAGGTCCAAGTTTTGAAACCAATAAGAGAGTTTAAATAAAAATGAGGCAATTGTCAGAGGAGATTTTAAAATAAAAAAGAATTCTTTGTTGCTTTACATAACTTCAATTTATAATAATATATTTCTAACGCTAAACAAACACACTCGCCAATAATTTGTTCTTCTAAATTTGAAATTGCCGCGCCTCACTACAAACATTTTTCTTATCCCTCCCACCATTTAACAGTTTTTTTTTTTTTTTAATTTTAAAAATACTCTCTCTTCATTTAAATCTCAACTTACACTCCTCTCCTAGCCTAAAGGTATCTTTATCATTTTTTATTTTCACTTTTTGTTTATATAATTTCGGTTCGGTATTTTTTATATAAATTTAAATTTTCCACCAATGGCGTACAATCATTTTATTTTGGAGGGAGGTATTGTACTACGTTGATAATAATTAACTAATTTATTAGGCTGTGTCCTAAGAATAGAGAAGTGGTAACCTATGCATTTTCTCCTCTCTCCGTCAGTCGCCATTTTATGCTCGAAGGAATAAGTCGTTATGCAACACTTCTTTAAATAGTTCGCTGTGTAACGCTGGAAGGAACAAGTTGTAATGCAGTACACTTAATTGTAAATCTGTCTATACAATTCATGCTAGTTCGGTTGCGCTGAAAACCCAAATTTGTGACTTTTGGTTTTTCTAGGTAGTGTTAATAAAATGGTCCTTTTGTTTGATTAGCGGCTCCGATTCTCTCCTGGTCTGCAGAGGCATGAAGACTTTAGACGTATAATAATGGAATGCCCTAAGTTTAACGATAAAAGAGATTTAATTTGTAGAACTTTATACAAATATTTGGAGGCCCCTTTCCATTATGAAGATATTATATTTTCTAATAATGCTTATGTGTTGAGTGAATTACTAGAACTGGCTAGACAATATGATTGTGGGTAGTAAAAGTATGTCTGTTTGTGTGTTTGAGAATGAAAGGTGAGTGTATGCGATTAGGATTAAGTATTACGGGATTGGTTGGAATATCGAGTACACCAATCCATTTGTACATAGTATGTATATATTTTCTGTATATAGTGTAAATATATTTTAGGTCTAATATATTAGGTTAAGTATATAGGGTACGAGGAATATCGAGTACTCCACCCCACCGTATGAATGTTGGTCTGGTTGTTAGTATGAATGAGTCCGCGTTAGGTTTTAGAGCTAATCGTACGAATGTATTTATTGGCGTGTTTGTATTTATTCGCGTGAATGGAATAGGTTAGATCCGTGAATGAATGTTTGAGGCAATAAGTATGTAGTCAGTTCTATAACGCATAAGCATATATGGCTGAATGATAACATGTCAATCCCCCCCCAAAAAAATCTACAATCTAGCTAAGTAGCAGTGTATGGATCAAGGCTCAAGTGTTACAGGCACATAAGATTTATTTCCTTATTCCTATTTCTCCTCTCTCCTTGTCCCCGATATGGGCTAAGAACTGTGTCTTCCAGCACTGGTAACCTGGATTCTGCGTTTTACGGTAAGCGCCATTCCTTTGGCTGTTGAAAGTGATAAAATAATATTTGCTACTCATTTTTAAATTTAATTTATATATTCATTTTTCCTATACGTTTAACATTTTAATTTCCCATTTTGTTCAACCATTATATTATATACAGTCCATTCAATATTTTCACTTTTCAATTTATATTTTTGCCGTTTTCTATTAACCTGAGCCCACCCGAGGTACCTCACCTCAATTTATATTTTTAATTATCTTTCCTATATTTACTGTACAGTACCGCTACCAGAGGTTGAGATATGAGGGTGTAAAAAGAGCTCTCTTTTTATTTTTTATTTCTGTTATTTTATTAAACAATTTAATTTAATTAACTGTCACTTCTGTGTTATAATTTCTTGTTTTTAATATCTTATGCTCAATCTGTTCTATTATAATATTTCTTCAATTTAAATTTTTCTAGTATTTGTTATAAAATTTATGACACTTTTCTATGACAGAAATCTAGCTTTTCTCCAATAAAATTTTGCAGAGCACCTGAAGAAGGGTACCACCAATAGCGTACCCGAAACGTAGAGCAATAAAGAATTCTTTTTCTTCAAAAACTCCTCTAGCCATTCCCCCCCCCCGTATATAAATATCTCATTATAATTTTAAGCCCTGACGACTTGAAAACCATCTTTAAATGGACTTTTTCAGAAAAAACTTTGGAATAAAAGTTATAGGGTTTCTGTATTCATAGTTATTTTGCCAAACTTAATGAAATCCATCGGTTTTTTATGGAGAAAAATCGTAGAAAACTATAAAAACTTTTGAAAGACAACGCAATTAAGAAACTCTCGCGCGGCTCTGTCTATGTTTCTGTTGATTTTGTGTTCTTTAGTAAGCATCTTCGGCACCCATCAGAAACATTTTCCGTATTAGCCTGTTCATTTTGTGATCATCGACCGGTTTCGGGCGTTCGGATGTTTTTGTTGAACAGTGTAATAACATAGACTTGCACAGAGCAAATACAGTTGATGTATTGGATTTTAAAGGTCTTTGTTTAACAAAACTAGGTTAAGAGGGGTGTTGCTACGTGAATGGGAAAACACATGTTCGGTCCTTAAGTGACGTTGTTCCCTTTTTAAATGGAAACATCAATGAGTGGAGATGTATAACTTAAACTATGTTTTTGAAGGAGATTTTTTTTTTTTTAATTATTTTATCCATACCATCTTTTTTTCTATTGATTAATTCATAATAAAGCAAAATAACGCAATCCTATTTAATAACGCATCTTGCTAATAATATATATTAATAACGTAATGCATTAATAACGCATCTTATTATTTCTATCTATTAATTCATAACAGAGCATTCAGCCATTCAGATAGCAACCTAGTTTAGATTCATTCATTCAGTTTAACCTAGTTCTGTCAAACAAAGACCTTTAAAATCCAGTGTATCAACTTGTATTTGCTCTGTGCCAGTCTATGTTACACTGTTACACTGTGTACGTTATTACACTGTTCAACAAAAACAGCCTGATGATGGGCGAACGCCCAAAACTTGTCGATGACCACAAAATGAAGCAGGCTATCACGGAAAATGACTCTGATAATTTCCAACTCTGCGGAACCAACCACCACAACAATCTTTGGGCATCCATCTCGCCAAACAACTTGCGTTATCCCCCAGTCAATCAATCACTCATGATTTCATGAACAATAAGTTCGTGCAGGTCATCAATGGTCGAACGTCCACTTCTCTCTTCATCCTGAATTTCCGTCCTTCCAAAATTTAACTTCTGTACCTATTTTGTTACATGTTGTCTTGACATAACGTTCTTTCCATAAACTGAAACGATTTTATGATGAACTGCGGCGGCGTTCATGCCCTTTTGCATTTAGTTAGCGTAGTACAGCGCCTACTTCGCACTTGTCGGTAAACAAAATGAGGACGCTAATCTTTAACCTTCAGCACAGCGAAAGTTGAGAAGCTACTGACGTCCGGCACTGCTAGTTCGCTTCAGCTGGCTTTCCACTACACAGCACTGGTACCAACTTTGAAAAAAAAAAAATTCCCAGCGAGAGCTACCCTTTCTTTCCGCTACCCGTAAGCTCACAATTGTTACACTCCATTACTTTTATGTTGTCTTTTTGAATTTAATCTTTCTGTAGCAATAAATTTTCATATCTGGCTTTTGAAAATGAATGGTATTTCAAAGGAAAAAATTGCTTTCTTAATGAATCATATAGTTCGGCATAGGTACTTATTGGAAAATGGTAAATGTTAAAATTTTGGATTTTTTATAAATTTTTTCAAGGAGGCATCATGTAAAACATTGTATAGGCCCCACCCCTTCATAAGATTTAAAAGAAATAATCTAATCAATGTGAAATCTGTCAGTTATGTTTGACCTAAATTTAAAACAAAAGAGCTTATGTTGGGTCCATCATAAACAGTTGAACTGGAGAGTTTGTGAACGAGCGTGGAGGCAATGTTATTGTTCGGTCGCCTTGCCAATATTATCTCAGATGACCCAATTTCACCTTGGAATATCTCATTTAATTATAAAGCATGAACTATATAACAGTATATACATAGGTCGACGCGCAGAAGATGGATCAACATTACCTCTCGTCAGATAATTTTCTTCATTATATTAAAGCCGTGTTTTATTCGTAAATTTACATTAATATGCTTCTTAAAAAAAACTTACATCTAAGAATTGCTAATCACACATTTATTTTGTATAATATTTTCAAAGAAGAAAAATTTTAAAAAAATATTTAAAATGATGGTGATGGTTTGACGAGAGTCATTCAAGAAATAATGAGACAAATCACTGTAGCTCAAAAACGGTTTGTTTAATGAATACAATAGTTTCAGTACCTCAAGTTAGCATCCTTGTACTTAGTTTCTCATTAGCTGTTTGAGAGTATTTGGTAAGCATAACTTCAAATGTATTTAGTTATCAATGGCGATTCCGCTCGAGTATTGCACTCCTCAGAAGAACAACGCACAGTGATTAGATTTTTAGTTTGGGTAGAATGTTTAAAAGTGGCCGTGTAAGTGTCTATGACGAGCAACGAAGTGGACGTACCGGTTGAAGTTGGAACTTCCTCCCTCAAATCTCGCATTAACACGTTAACTCGCGAAACTCGCATTAATAGGCGTATTGCTGTGAACTGGTAGGTGAAGAAGTGCATGCGAGTGTTGGAATTGTGCATAACATTATTCAGAATAAGCTGCAGTACAAAAAAAAAACTTGTGCGAGATGGGTTCCTAGACAACGTACGGACGCCCACAAAGAAACTAGGTTTCAAATCAATCAACTAAGTGGGCTGGGAGATCCTTTCGCATCCCCCTCTGCAGCCCCGACCTCGCCGCATTGAACTTCCATTTGTTTGGACCCCTTGAAGAGGCTCTACGTGGTAAACATTTTCAATCCAATAAAGAAGTTAAAAAATCACGTCCAAAAGTGGCTACCCCAAAGAAAAACTACAGCAAACGATATTAAGCAGGGTAGACATTCTGAGCAGGATACCGTTTCGGTCTGTAGTGCTATAGAAAGTAAAAAAAAGAAGAAACATAATTAAAAAATATATATATATATTAAATAGTATTCTAATAAAAGTAATCCGTGTGAGTGTTTCACACCAGATTTTTTTTTTCTTACTCAGAGGACCCTAAAACATTTATTTCCCGTGAATACTCAGTTAGGTAGGGGCGGGTGTTATTGTAGTGGTTATGAGCATGGCCTAGTAAGTGGGAGGACCCCAGTTCGAGTCCCTCGTATAACTGCTAAATTTTATATTCGTTTAAAAAATGTTAATAGTAAAGTAGGTGCTTCCGCCCCTGTCCACGACACCTAATTTGGTAATTGGACGTTAAGCCGGCCTGAGAAAATAGGCATTACTTTACTTAATACTCAATTAGGTAAATTTGACATTGCATTACAATCTCTTAAAGCAATAACAGAAATTAAGGTTATTTTACAACTAAAATAATTTTCGCATTACAAGATTAAGCCATACATTAAACCAGTCGGCTTTTTTTTTTTAAAGAAAAGAAAATCCTAAAACCGTAAGAGCTACCGTTCCTTAGAGTATTTCTTTTGAATAAGAAACGTGATTAAATAAGATGGATAACAAAGTGTTCATTGCACTAAGGGAATACTAGTACTCGAACGGACCTAAAACTGCCCCCATTGTTGTGAGCACTAACATAGCTTGTAATAAATAATATTAAGTTTTCCTCGGTTGAAGGTCACTTTCAAACGACATGGTCTCGTATAATGGATATGAGAAGGATAGAGAATTAGAGAGAATGAAAAAACTGTATAATGAAAAAAAAAACAACAAAAACTGCAAGGAATTTAAAGAAAAATAGAAACTAGGTAGCGAGAGAAATATAAAGAGACAGACTGGCTGTGTAATAAGAAGGTAGTAGGTAGGTTGCTGACTGGTTGTGCTGTTGTAAAACGATCGTAAACTGTGTTGAACTGTACTGGTGTCGCTCTATCTATATGAATCAACCTAACCCACCCTAGACTGGTCTAGATGGGGAGTAAATAAGCTTTGATTCAATTAATGTGTGCTTCTCCGCTCTTCGGATCCTATGAATCTTGAATGATTGGGATCGGAATGTAGTAGATAGGTTGCTGACTGGTTGTACTGTTGCAAAACGGTCGTAAACTATGTTGAACATTACAGCTGTTGAAACAAACTAATGTGAAACAAACTAACCCTCGCTAGTCTGGTCTACATGGGGAGTAACTAACCTTTGATTCATTTAATGTCTGCTTCTCCGCTCTTCGGATCCTATGAATCTTGAATGATAGAGATCGGAATGTAGTAGTTAGGTTGCTGACTGGTTGTACTGTTGTAAAACGATCGTAAACTGTGTTGAACTGTACTGCTGTCGCTCTGTTTATATGAAACAAACTATTCCTTTCCTATAAACTAGTCTGGCCAGGGTGGTGAGTAACTAAATTTTGATTCATTTAATGTGTGCTTCTTCGCTTTTTGGATCCAGTAATTTTGAATGATTAGGATCGGAATGTAGGTAGATAGATTGCTGACTGGTTGTACTGTTGTAAAACGGTCGTACATTGTGTTAATCTGTACTGCTGTCGCTCTATTTATGTGACTCGAATTATCCCTCCCTAGTCTGGCCAAGTGGGGAATAGCTAACTTTTGATTCATTTAATGTGTGCTTCTTCGCTCTTCGGATCCTATGAATCTTTAATGATTCGGATCCTATTACGATAGGCAAACGAATTTTCACTCTAAAAAAAAAAAAAAAAAAATCTGGTGTGAAACACTCACACGACTTTCTCTTAGACCAAATTTTCTCAGTTTGATTTATGAGTTATTTATTTATTTATATGGTGTAATGAAATCGTTTGTTGTGTGTGATCCTGGAGTAGCAGATGTCTTGAAAGGGCGGAAGTTAGTTTGAGAGATTTTGGAAAGTTAGTGCTCGAATTACTAAACGGTTTTTATAAAAATAAACTGTATTTAACAATAATTTTTAAAGTAATAAATGGTAACTAATAACTATAAAATACTTAATAATAAATAGAAGATAAATAACTGATAAATTAGAATGATTAAAATAACGAACTAAGATGCACAACTAAGAAAAAGATAAGTTTGAATATAACTGTGTTTAGACGCGTAAACTGCCGCTCGTGTATAAAGACGTGCTCGTTTGGCCATAGATGATATAATAATCGTTTCGTCGTATATCATAGAGTTTATATATTACTGTTGTTCACACTCACACCAAGACATCTGTCCTAGCGTGCGACCTTCGTAGTTTGCTGACCTTATCGCGGTCTGTCAGTTCAGTGGCCAATCTTATCGCGGTGCTTGCTTATTGATGTAAGTATTGATGAAAAGGCTTTGTTGTTTGTTTGGTTGGCCGCTGCTGTCGGCGGCCAGCTAGGTTGCTGTTTTATTACTGCCACCCTTTGTTAAGATAGCAGCTGGCTGGAACCACTAGTTGTAAATTATTATTTCTTTGGTGTACTTTGCCGATGTCAATGACTTTGTCATGTCATTACAATGGTTATTATTACTTAGTTACAAATATAAAAAAAATTATTGAACTTTGATGAATTAAAGTTATGAAGAAATCTGGTGAGGATCGGTCAAGAAAAAAAACATTCAATTATGCCAACGTTTCGACATAGTATCCTGTCTTTATCAAAGCTTTAATATATAGAAATTCGTGAAGATATGGAGAAGGAATTTTTAAACATACACATTTATTACAACGCAGAAACATAAAAAAGGAAAATTAAATGTTACTGGGTGTCTTGTCTTATTATTTTCTGTAGATGATTTAAGACAAGACACTAGTAACTTTTAATTTTCCTTTTTATATTTCTGCGATGTAATAAAGGTGTATGTTTAAAAATTCTTTCTCCACATCTTCACGACTTTCTATATATTAAAGCTTTGATAAAGACAAAAAACTCTGTCGAAACGTTGGCATAATTGAATGTTTTTTCTTGACCGATCCTCACCAAATTTCTTTTATAACTAGTTATAAATTTTACAAATAACTGAAAATTTACATATTGGAATGTACAGGAATGTACGTAAAAAAATATTAAAATAGCACTTTAGATAAAATCCTAATCCCATCCCCTCACCCAAAAGTGCCCTTAAATGAATTTTCCCTGAAAAATATTTCAAATAAAAGTTGTAGCTCTTTATATTATTAGTTGATATACTAAGTTTAAAGAAAAATCGATGAAGCCATTTTTGAGAAAATCGCTAAAAATTGCAAAATTTATTTAGTAAAGTATTAACATCCCCAGTTGGCTATTTTGAGTTAACCCTAATCTTGCATCCCCTAATAAAACCTAAATAGAATTTCAGCTTTCTACTATTTTCCAATTTTTTGAATTATAATATTATGAGTTACGTTTGGTTGTTTTTTTGAGTTACAATATTGTTACAAGTACACGAGTGATAAATTGTATAAAAATGAAAAAAAAAAAAAATCATTCAGTAAAATGGTCCTTTATTGTGTAAAGTTTATGGTCTGTAAATGGTACTGTATTTTTACAATAATTTAAACGTGAGTAATGGTAACTATTAACAAGAAATACTTAGAAATAAATAGGAGCTAATAACTTAGAATTACTAATAGGAGCTAATAACTAATAATTTAGAATGATTAAAATAAATGAACTAAGATGCACAACTAAGGAAATAAGTATAAATAAAAACTGTATAGGGACGCGGAAACTGCTGCTCGTATAATAATCTTGAAGACGTACTGAAGTATAATCATATAATCATCCCCTCTTCCAATGGGGCGAAGTTTATATATTAGTGTTAGCAACACTCACACCAAGACATCTGTCCTAGTGTGCGACCTTGGTTATTTCGGTGACCAGTGATTTAGGTCAGTGGCCAGCCTTAGCGGTTGCTTGCTTTGATGTAAAGTATTGACCCTTGGTTTTGTTTGTTTGGCCGCGGCCTTGTCTTGAAGACAGCAGCCGGCTAGGCCACTAGTTATAAATTATTCTTTCTTTGTTATGTGTTGTGAAGGTTTGACATTGCTATGACCCTGCCATGTCATTACAATGGTAATAACTGAACGTAATGTCCTTTACAGACTTTTCTGTGATTTTTTTTCGTTTTTGGTCTTCTGCTTTTCACACAAACATACATACATACATACACACACCATAAAAAAAAAAAAACACTTTTTCAGACTCACAAGACTCTTTTTCGGTTGTAAATCCGATGAAAAGAAGGTAAAAAAAATTTGGCGCAATTAAAATATTTCCTATTACCAGGTGTAACAAGATAAAGTAAAAATCTGGTGTGAAACACTCACGCAAATTTCTTTTACTCCTGTTCTCAGAATTATAATTGACAAATGTTATAGTTTAACAAATTTAACGAAATTCGTCGAAAATTGAAAAAAACTGTTCAGTAAAAGCGCACTTCCGGCTTACTAATTTTCTTAAAACTCGCTATTTTGGCCATCTATTTATTTCTAATTAAGTTTGTTTGGATGATCAAATTTTATAATCAACTATGATAGCAATTTAGAGAAAGCCCTTCCCCTAAAAGTGCCCTTAAATTTATTTTCCCAAAGAAATGTTTTAAATAAAAGATGTAGATAATATCATGTTTGGTTTATTAACGATATTTCAAGAAAATCGTCTAAGCCATTTTTGAGAAAATCGCGAAAAAGTGAAGAAATCATTTAATAAAGTGTTAAAATAACGCACTTCCGGTTATCCGATTTTTTTCCAACTTGGAATTACAACAACATATTTAATTCTAATTAACATTATTAAGAAGCCAGAAGTGTCTAATAAACTGAAATAGCAGTTAAGATGAAAAACTAACCACCCTCCCCCAGAAGTGCCCTTAAATGAATTTTCTCGAAGAAATGTTTCAAATAAATGTTGTAGCTGTTAGCATGTGTAGTTGGTATACCAATTTTCAAGAAGATCGTCGGAGCCATTTTTTAGAAATTTGCAAAAACGTAAAAAAAAGTAACTTGTAAAGTGGTACTTCCGCTTGAGTAATTTTGACAGATGACGTACTGTCAGATCCCATTGTGATACCTAAACGGAATATCAAGTTTCAATCTTCTACGGTATATCATTTTTCAGCTATGCTGTTCACACACACACACACACACACACACACACACACACACACACACACACACACACACACACCACTTGCTACAAACCACTTTTTTGGACTCAGGGGACCTCAAAACGGGTATTTCCGGTTGAAAACTCATATCGAAAATTTGACACTATTACAATACTTCCTCTTTCTAGGAGTAAGAGAAAGTAAAAATAAAATAAATGGTATTCAAATCGTCAGGCTTTAAAATTACAATGAGATGTTTGTACGGCAATGGCCAGAAGAGTTTTTATAGAAAAAAAAAATTCTTTCTTGTTCTACGTTTCGGGTACCATTGGTGCCCATCTTCAACAGCTCTTTAGGGTAGAAGAGGAATGAACGTTGGGACCCATTTTTCCGTTTTTTTTTTTCTGTTTAAGGTCCGATGCAATTGTCTTTGTTTTATTCTGTGCAAAGCCACCGTCTTCTACCTATTGCTTAGACTGTTGTTTTGACACAGGTGTAAAGTGGTGAACCCACGTTTCATTCAACGCAACAATTCGTTGCAGAAAATTCCTTAAAACGGTACAAACATTGCTGAGAAACACGATTCCTCATTTGTTTGTGATCAGCATTTAAACAAATCCGGCACCTACACTGCACAAAACTTTCTCATACTGAGTTATTCGTGTAAAATGTGCCGTAACCTTTCTCCTTCCTTCACGTGGATCATATTCAATCGATGTACGACCACGTTTAAACTTAGCTCCCCAAACTTTAGTTTCTCTTACTCCTTAGTAAGAGGAAGTATTGTTATCGTGTCAAATTTTTAATTTAGAGTTTTCACCGGAAATATACGTTTTGAGGTCCCCTGAGTACAAAAAAGTTGTTTTTAGAAAATGGGATGTGGCGGTGTGTGTGTATGTGTATGTGAACAGCATAGCACAGAAACGAAAAACCCGTAGAAAGTTGAAACTTGATATTCCGGTTAGGTATCACCATGGGATCTGACAGTACGTTATCTGTCAAAATTCCTCAACCGGAAGTACCACTTTACTAGTTTTTTTTTTATTTACTTTTTTGCGTTTTTCTCAAAAATGGTTCCGGCGATTTCCTTTGAACTTGGTATATCAACTACACATACAAACAGCTACAACTTTTATTTGAAACGTTTCTCTGGGAAAATTCATTTAAAGGCACTTTTAGGGGAGAGGTGGGGTTATGTTTGTCTCTAAAGTGCTGTCATAGTTGATTATATAATTCTATCATCCTAGGAAAATTAATTAGAAATAAATAGATGGCCAAAATTTCGAGCTTTAAGGAAATTAGTAAAATGGGCGTGCGCTTTTACTGAACAGTTTTTTTTTTCAGTTTTCGACGAATCTCATTATATTTAATACATAAACTATAAAATTTGTCAATTATAATTTCGAGAACTGGAGTAAGAAAACGTTGTGTGAGTGTTTCACACCAGATTTTTTTTTTTTTCCAACTTTGGATGAAATGCTATTGGGCGATAAACCATCTAAAACGAAGAATTTTATAATTGAACGGTATTCAAGATTATTCATTTTGTCAAAAGCACACATTTTTTTAATTTTTTTAATTTAAGGCGCGCCAACATCTATGGTCATTGGCGCCTGGAACCTTCTCAGTGCACTGGCGCCGGCCAGTAAGGTATAGGGGTTCTTAGGTAGAAAAAATCTAAGAGCACAAAGCTGGACTCGAACCCGGTCCTCCGCGTGCAAGTCCAGTGCGCTAACCACTGAACTAATCTCTTGCCTATATAGAAAACTTTTACTTGGTATTCTGTTTAAGTACAACCTCTACATCTGACGCAGAAGTTTAAGGCAATAATCCATCAACCAGAGTGGAGACTGAATTTTTTTTTTTAGTTTTTCGCAATTTTCTTTGAAAACAGCTACAACGATTTTCTTTAAACATCGTATACTATGTTTGTATGTAAATACGTATCATTCTTATTTGATACATTTTCATAGAAAAATTGTTTTGTGTGTGTGTGTGATTCTGAGGGAACAGTAGCGTTTCATTATGCTTTTCTTTTATTTTGTATCACTTCAATATATGGTTCTAGCACCTACGAGGCATGTCCAGTAAGTAAGTGTACTGAGGCTCTCTCGGCAGGAGGGATTTTGTTTTCGACATGTTGGCTACACTGTAGTGTAGCCTGATTCCTCCCCTTCGCAAGGAAACCGGTTCGAGGTCAGTACGTTGAGAACTGCTGACGCAACAATACGTTTCGTGAAAAAGTCAATCCAATCTCCCGCCAAGTGTGAAATACGAGGCGTCATCCGTTATCTCGTTTGGAAGGGAAAAACTCCGGTTGAGTTTTATAATGAGGTAAAAAATGCATATAGTGATAAAGCTATGAATCGTACGAGTGTGTTCAAGTGGTGTCGCGAGTTTAAAAACGGTCGTACGTCTGTGCATGATGATCAGAGGAGCGGAAGACCTTCAATTGTGACTGACGAAATTGTGGAAAAAATCGAAAATGCGCTCCGTGACGATCGCAGATTGACGGTGGATGAACTTTCTGCGATGTTTCCGCAAATCTCCAGATCTCTGCTACACGAAACCATCATAGAAACCCTCGGATATCGGAAACTGTCCGCGAGGTGGGTCCCAAAACAGCTGACAGACCAACACAAGTTGAATCGAGTGGAGGCCGGGCAAGAGTTTTTGAGACGCTACAAACTCCATGGAGATGAATTTCTCCGCTCCATCATTACTGGAGATGAAACTTGGGTTGCACACTACACACCTGAAACCAAAAAGCAGTCTCAACAGTGGCGTCACACCTCTTCACCATCCACCAAAAAGTTCAAAACCACAATTTCAGCCAAGAAAATCATGGCATCCGTGTTTTGGGACTGTCAAGGCATAATTTTAATTGAATATATGCCTCAAGGGGAGACCATCAACTCTGCAAGATACTGTGAGACCCTAAAAAAAATTGCGGAGGGCGATTCAGAACAAAAGGAGAGGCATGCTGACAAAGGGAGTCTGCCTGCTGCACGACAATGCCAGACCACACACGGCCAACGCCACGAAGGAACTGCTTGCCTCGTTTAAATGGGATGTCCTGAACCATCCCGCGCATTCCCCTGACCTAGCACCTTCAGATTACTATCTCTTTACCTCCCTGAAGCTGCACATGGGTGGAAAAAAGTTTTCAACCGACGAGGAGGTGAAGGAGGAGGTGGAGAAGTGGACGAAGGGGTTGGCGGGAAACTACTTCGAGGAAGGCATCAAAAAATTAATACCCCGGTTTACCACCTGTATTGAGAGGAATGGTGACTATGTCGAAAAATAGCTTACATATGTACTAATGTAACCAGGTAATTTTTTTTGTTCAAATAAAAATTTTAACCTAGAAAAATTCAGTACACTTACTTACTGGACATGCCACCTATATTAATTATAATTAGAAGCATTGCTAGGCTAGCTTAACAGGGAATGCTACTTTACAGAATAGATTGATTTTTTACTTCTTCTTTCAGTTTAAGTAAGAAGTAGTATTCTAATCTTGTGAAATTATCGACATCAAGTTTTCCCAGGAAATATCTATTTTGTGGTTTCCTGAGTCCAAGGGGCTGTCTGTGAGTGTGTATGTGGGACAGCATATCTCTCAAAAACGAAAAATCGCAAAAATGTTCAAATTTAATATTTCATTAAAGAGCTACCAGGAAATCTGAGAATAAACTTTTGGTAAAAATCGTTGAAACGGAAGTTGCCACTTTACTAAATCGCTTTTTTTCAGGTTTTTTTTTTTTTTGTGATTCTCTCAAAAACGGTTCCAACGATTTTCTTTTAACTTTATATAATAACTATACATATAAAGAGCTACAACCTTTTTTTTAATTGTAACATTTCTCTTGGTAAAGTTGTAATAGGATCCTAAGAAAGGGATCAATAGCATAGAGAGAGAGAGAGAGAGAGAGAGAGAGACAAAAAAGTGACAGGACCACTCTCTCGGACTAGAGTAGGAGAAACTGCTTAAATACAGCGACGGGTGATATACGATAGTCAGATAGCAGAGTTCACTCGGCAGTCACAACGTGTCATGTATCTTACCCTTTACCACTTCTACCATACTCTACCATTTTAGTGTAATGTCCAAGCAGTTAGTGTCACTTTTTATATTATACAGTGTTCAGCAATATCTAGTTTATTAATCTAAACCAAACCATTTTCTTTCCTTCATCATATCCATTATAAAGTCATTTAAGGTTTTTTTTGGAGGGTGGGGGGTGGGGTTCGGTTATGTTTTCCTCTAAAGTGCTATCCAGGGATGGGGATAGCGTACGGTAGTTAGCGTACTGGACTCCCATGCGGAGGACTCGGGTTCGAGTCCAGCTGTGCTACCCTTAGATTTTTTTTCTTCCTAGGACCAGTGATGGATAGTGTTGTCTGTAACGGAGGCTGGCAGTGCACTGAGAAGGTTCCGGGCGCCAATGACCATAGATGTTGACGTGCCTCAAATTAAAAAAAAAAGTGCTATCCTAGTTGATTATAAAATTCTACAATCTAAATAAAGTTCAAATACAAATAAATAGATTAGAGATATTTTTCCGTGATAGCCTGTTTCTTTTTGTTTCTTCTTCTTCTTCTCTGGCTCTACAATCCTTGAAGGATCTTGGCCTTCTCAATCACAACTGCCCACTCCGCCCTGTACTGGGCCAATCTACGCCATCTCCTAACTCCTATCTCTCTGAAATCCCGTTCCACTCCTTCCAAACATCGTGACCTCGGACTTCCTCTTCTTCTCTGTCCTCCTGGGTGTCCGGCACATATCTTTTTAGGGATCCTGTCCTCCTCCATCCTCTCCACGCGCCCAATCTACTTAAGCCTTCCCCTCTTTATAAATCCAACCAAATCCTGGTCTTTTTACAGATCTCATAATTCCTGGTTGGTCCTTATTCTCCAAATCCTCCCCATCTTTTATGGGTCCATATACTGAACGGTGTAACAACGGTATGTAAACTGAATTTGCTCTGTGCAAGTCTGTATTGTCACACTGCCTGAAAAACGTATCCTGAAGATGGGCGAACGCTCGAAACCGGTCGATGACCACAAAATGAGCAGGCTACCACGGAAATGTCACTAATGGGGTCCATATCCTTTTCTCAGTATTTTCCTTTCCCATATACTGAGAAGGCGCTCATCCACTTCTCGTCAGGGGACCATGTTTCTTTTTGTGCACACAGCAAATCTATGCTATCACACTGTTTTTTTTTTTTTTTTTTCTTTCTTTTCACAAAAACATCCTGATGATGGAATGAATGAACGCTAGAAACTGGTCAATGACCCTCTAAAAAAAAAAGCAGTCCATCACGGAAATTATCTTTGATGCTTTTCCAACACTGTGGAACTAACTACAATAAAAATAAATAGATTGCCAAAATTTTGAGTTTCAAAAAAATTTGTAAACTTGAAGTGAGTGTGTTTAGCAAGTTTTTTTTTTTGTTGCAGTTTTTTTGCGATTTTCTCCATAAAAAAAAAACGAAAAAAAAAACCCGACGAATTTAATAAAATTTGGTATATTAGGAATAAAAATTTATCAATTACAATTTATATAAACTGCAGTAATAGAAATTATGTGAGTGTTTCACATCAGATTATTATTATATTTTTATTTTTTTGAAAACGATTATAATGATGTAGCCTATCACTTTTATTCGTATATTTCCCCCCCCCCAAATTGTAGTTCGCAGAAGTTTTTGACATCAAATTGCAAATTTATATGGAGTTAATTAAATATTATTCTAGAATATCCGAAATTTAAAGAAATGTTTCATTTTATAAACTGCTGGACAAAAGTATTGCATTTCAGAATGTTGTAATTTAAAGTTACAGTCTATTACTGTATTTTTTTTTTCATACATTCGTTGTAAATAAACTCTGATCCAAGGAGAAATAAGAGACTATGCCATTTGTTTATGTTTTTAAATGACTAATTCTCTGAACTCTTGAAAATACAATAATAATCCCAGTTAGTTGTGGTGGTTGGTTTTCACGGAAAATGTGTCTGATAATCCCAGTTCTTCATTTTCACTGTTTGTGGTAATTTCTCTCTCCTACATACTTTTGTTAAGTTTTTCTTATCAGTTCTTTTTTTTTTTTGTTGCTTCTTAACATGCCCCTTCATGGTAATTATTCCGAAGAAATTGCAGTACGTGTTGTGCCATTACATGAGGAAGTGCTAAATCAAGCAACAATTGTTCAGAGTCTAGGAATGAGCCAATCCATTGTCTAAAGGATTTTAGCACGTCATAGGGAGACTGGTGCTACTCCCGACGGCAATTTATGGGCCGCCCTAGAAGTATAACCTGGACAGATGAGAGATTTATTCAGTTGAATGTGTTAAGGAAAAGCAATCAATTACTCCACTTGATCGCTGATGTCCGTAATGTCCATATTTCAAGTCGGGCAGTCAGAAGAAGGTTAAATGAAGCAAACTTGGCTCACAGGATACCCGCTATTGGCCCTCTTCTCACCAGAGCACATAGAGTCGCCAGACTGCAATATTCACGAAAATATGTCAGTTGGACAACAGAGGAATGGAGACACGTGTTTTATTCATAGATGAGTCGAGATTCACCCTACATTCTCCAGATGGAAGGATGAGAGTTTGGAGGCGTCATGGTGAGAGATATACAGATGCTAACATTTCTCCAAGAGTAGTTTTTGGTGGAGACGGTGTTATGATTTGGGGAGGCATAAGTTTTGACGGACCTACAGACTTATATATCGTGGAAAATGAGACGCTAAATGCCCGGAAGTATCTGAAAGAGTTGGTGATGATTTTTTATTAATGCAGGACAATGCCAGTTGTCACACTGCTCGAGTTGTCCTTGAGTACCTATAGGATGTTGGGATTCGACGTTTGGTTTCTCCACCGAAAAGTCCAGACCTAAATCAATAGAACACCTTTGGGACACAATTGGAAGACGGCTCAGACTTTGCCTGATTTGTTCCTAGCACTCTCAGGGAGCTACGTACAGCAGTTATTGAAGAAGAATGAATGAGATTTCTCAAGAGGTTATCCAAGGAGGCTTGCTACAGTTATCACAGCAAGAGAGAGGTATCACTAAATACTGTTTAAAAAAAAAATGAAGTAATGATAATATGAACCATTTAATTTTGAATTATACAGATTATTTTTTTTTTGAGCCTAAACGTTTTTTTTTGTGTATAATAATTCCAGGTTTTTCTTAAATTTTTGGGTAGTTTTCATGTTTCGATTAGAGTTCAACACATGAATCCATTAATTAAAAAAAAAAATATATACGAAAATACCTTTCAACTTCAAATTATTATAATATTTTGAAATTATGCAATACTTTTGTCCAGCAGTTTATATAATTGTATTAAATAAGGTAAGAGTAAGTCGTGTTCCAGCTGTATGTAGCGAGAAAATATCCAATACCCACATAAATTGAAATATCCTTTATATGAATATATTACGCATTCATTTATTTACAAAGTTAAATAGAAACGTTATAAAGCAGAATAGAATTTTGTTTAGTGTAGATGAAATGGGTATGAAAGAGACAGATTTTAAGTTTGCCTGTGTGGTTGAGGCATGCAGCTGCAGGAGAGGGGATTGAAAATCAATGTCTCCCTCCTGGCTGTGACTTGTCCCTATAGCTAAACTCCTTTACAGTGCAGCGCCCAGCCCTCTACAACAATCTCTTCTACAAGTAAAGCCAGAGAGTATTGTGGTTTATATTTAGATACTATTTTAACATAATGTACAAACATGAATAAAATTGAAACAATGTTAAACCACTTTAAAACATTTGTCTGATGTTTAACAATTTTGTTAAACATAAAAAAAAACAAACAAACAAACATATCTAACTAATTTAAAATGGTAATTTTACTTTTCTTTTACTCCTAGTAAAAAGATGATAATATGTTTTAAGTCAACTGAGAGTTTTTAAAGTGTATGTGAATTAAGAAAATTCGCAAGTAGCCCGAAATTGACATTTCGTTTAGTTATGGATCATCGCATCTGACATGAAAATGCAACAACCAAAATTGCAACTTTGCTGTCTCCTCCACCCCACCCCCCACCCTTCATTATTTTCTCAAAACCAGCTCCAAAGATTTTCTTTAAACTTCGTATACTATCTTCAAACATAGTCTATTATTATTTATTTTTAGTGCACATATACAAATAGCCTTATTAGGGTGTTGGGGTATATATATCTTAGGTCTGGATTTAGAGCCGGTTCTGGATTCTTATTCTAGACCCAGTAGTTTGTATTATTGCTCTTTGGCGTAGCTTCTATGGGACACCATAGAGGTTTTGTATAGCGCAATGTATGGTTACTCTCCCCGCTTTTGAATAATAATAAATATAGTAACACAGGCAAGGGAAGGGAATAGCTAAGTGGTTAGCGCGTTGGACTCCCACGCGGAGGTTCCGGGTTCGAGTCCAGTGCTAACCTTAGATTTTTTCTTCCAGGAGCCTCTACAGCACTGTTCGGTGAGGGACAGTGTTGTCTGTAGCGAGACAACACTTTCCGGATGCTGGGGCAGGTGCATGAGAAGGCTCCGGCGCTAATGACCACAGATGTTGAAGCGCCTTGAATAATAAAAAAAAAAAAATATAGGCAAGGGAAGGGAATAGCTAAGTGGTTAGCGTACGGACTCCCACGTGGAGGACCCGGGTTCGAGTCCAGCTCTGTTATCCTTACATTTTTGCTCCCTAGGAGCCTCTACAGCTCACTGTCCGGTGATGGACAGTGTTGTCTGGTTGTCTATAACGAGAGAATCACTGTCCGGAGGCCGGCAGTGCACTGAGAAGGCACCTGGCGCCAATGATCATAGATGTTTGACGCCCCTTAAATTAAAAAAACAAAAAAAAATTTAACAGGCCTTAAGCTGGGAATGGTAGGAATAAAGCTTATTGACATCTCTTTCGGAACTTAAACGATCCTAGCTGCCCTCATGAACTTCCAACACCACAGATTGGACCATATACATTCAGCGGCAAAATATTTCCGTTTTGTGAAATGAGAGCCCATTTGTCTTGAAGTGCCCTTTTGTAGCTTCTAAAGCGTCCCAGGAAGGACTCTCCGATTTTTTATCCGCCTTCTAAGTATATCCCACAGATGCTCTATGGGATTTTATGTCAGGGTAGCTAGCAAGGTGTATCTGTTGCATGCAGTTACTTGGGGAGTAGCGACCCCATGGATTACCACAGCTCAGTACTTCATGCAATTCGTCAAAACAGTACACAATACACTTAAACTACATTCACTCTACACTTTACAGACAAGAACAAACACAGTGCATACCCTAGGGTCTCCGTTCCTGGTTAATTGGCGTAAGCAACGGACAAGGAAGCGATTAGCTCAATGGTAGCGCGCTGGACTAGCAACGCGGAGGTCCCGGGTTCGAATCCAGCATGCTGCCCGTAGATTTTCTCTTCCTAGGAGCCTCTACAACTCACTGTACGGTGATGAGCAGTGTTGTCTGTAGCTAGAGAACACTGCTTGGAGGCCGGCGGTGTTCTGAAAATGCTCCGGGGCCACAGAAGATCTTTCAGGTCGCAGTGCGATAATCCCCTACAACAATCTACAAGTCAGGGAAACGGGCAGGCCAATTTAGAAAGTCAATATTAAGGTTATTAAAAAAAAAGGCCTGCACTATGTGGGCTGTATGTGGAGGAGGTTATCGTGCATTAGCATAGCACAAACTTTTCACCTATCTCCAGCATAATAGGGACCACATATACTTGCAATATATCCGCCAAATACCGAACTGCAGTCATGGGAACCTCTTCAAACGATCACTAACTTCGTACGTCTTTGTAAAGTGATACCTGCCCAGGAAAGACAATATTATATTAATGAGCTTCGTTGGAAAAGCAATATTATATTAATTATTAAATATAAATTTTTAAGTTGTTGGATTTTTTTATTTTTGCCGGTGAGTGTATATCATTTCTCAGTATGAAAGGTCAAACTTAATAGGATTTTTATGTCCTGCAAGGAATATAGTATTTGTTGACCTATCACAGAAACAAGTTTGTTAATGAAAGAACCATTATCAATTGCCATTTTAGCAGTTTTTTTTAAAATTTATTTTCAACCGTTTCTAAATTTAATTTATCTAACTCAAAATTAGTTTTTATTGTATTCATCTTTACTGGATAACATCTGGTATTTCATCCGTCGTAGCATGCATATTCCTTCTGTTTCCTGACCGGTTTCGGATTTTCATCCATCGTCAGAGCAATTTATTAAGTTCATGTAGAAAGTTTACTTCAACGTAATGTTTCTGTTACACTCGACACTTGTTGATTTGTTGATTGCATGTATGTGCGGAGGGTCATAAGGTTATGTTATTATGTGTGTTTGTGTTTAATGACAATGTGTATAATTGGAATTATTATAAATTATGTTTAGACATTAGAAAATAGTGTATAATAAATAGTATGTTTTCTAATGTGTAATCATAATTTATAATAATTCCATTTTGTCATTAAACACACACATGTAGAAACATAACCTTTGAGACGGGAGACCACTTGGTGGTGCCTCTTGGTAAGTGGACTACTATTTTCCAGGCTGAGGTATATGCAGTTCTTTGTTGTATCTTGGATGAGAGAGTACGTAACACTAACTTAAAGGGTGTTTGTATTTGCTCAGACAGCCAAGCTGCGTTGAAGGCGCTTAGTTCATGTGTCTTCACTTCCAGATTGGTGTTAGAATGTTCTAAAAGACTGGAAGAGCTTTCTACTCTGAAGGATGTGCTTCTAGTCTGGGTACTAGGTCACGTGGGAATTTTTGGGAATGAAAAGGTAGATAGGTTTGCCAAATTGGGGGCCTCTCTCCCTTTCATTGGTCCCGATCCTGCTGTTGGTGTGTCTTTTGGCATGTCTGACAGGCTTCCAGTCATGGACAGCCTCACAGCACTCATCCTTATGGATGAGTACAGTCCATAAAAATAATTTTTTGTCTAACACGGACCTCCCTCAGGTATCTGGTTGGTTTCCTCATTGGGCATTGTGGTTTAAGGAGACATCTCTATACAATGGGGCACATGCCTGACCCCTTTTGTAGAGTCTGTGAGACGGAGGAGGAAACACTCACAAATGTAATGACGGATTGTTTGGGCTGTGAGGAGATTAGGTTCAGGACCTTTGGCCGGAATAGGATATCGGTAGAAGAGCTTAAGCTATGTCCTTTGAAGGTTATGGACCTATTTGTTTGGACTGTGGTAAAACTTAAATGGGTAAAACCTGGGTCTTAACTTTTGTTCCAGATCCGGTAGTTTCTATATGGGCCCAGGAAGGC